>JARBWK010000009.1:78540843-78616190 GCA_030556195.1 Anolis apletophallus
CAATAAACATTGCACAAATCATTTGCATCATTTCTCTGTCATCACTAAAAATGAGAACAATAGCCATCTATAAGGTATTCCTTTCTCACAGTGCAAGCTATCAATGCTGAGCCTCTCTGTTCTTTGACTTGCAACATTAGTTCCGGGCTTCCTGCCAGCAGAGAAGGTCGAACTCTTGCCATCTTGCAATGGTGTTTCCCATTTACATTAAGAATCCCATTTAACTTTCATAGCTCAAGCTGCACTGTTTCCACTCATCTAGCCTATATGGTTTAAATTGGGCACAGAGTGTATTAAAATGCATTTAATCAGGGTGTTAGTCTTCCATAGCATGTGCCTGTCTGATTCCAGACACCAAAACCCTCTTTTTCAGAGTTGACACGCAAGTAGCATCACTCTCTGACTGTACTTTTTATGCTCGGAAAAGTACCAAACCTGCTTCATTGTCTCCACCCATTTACATGATGTCTCACCATTATTTGAGGGTGAGTTGGTCTTTGAGGGCCACTGCCTCATTTTATTACATAGCAAATTCAAGTGTAAGTTCAAATTCAAGTTCATGTACAAGTTCAAATTTATGTTTATATCCTTACATTTGGTTGGTAAAGTCATGCACATCGGGGAAAAGAACCCCAAATACACCTACCAATTGATGGGGTCAAAGCTTTCCGAGACAGACCAGGAAAGGGATCTTGGGGTTTTGGTGGACAGCTCAATGAAGATGTCAACCCAATGCGCTGCAGCAGTGAAAAAAGCAAATTCTATGCTTGGCATGATCAGGAAGGGAATCGAAAATAGGTCGGCAAATGTTGTATTGCCTCTCTACAAATCTATGGTGAGGCCACATCTGGAGTACTGTGTACAATTCTGGTCTCCGCACCTCAAGAAGGATATAACGGAACTGAAAAAGGTACAAAAGAAGGGCAACAAATATGATCCAAGGGATGGAGCAGCTCCTTATGAAATCAGGTTGCAACGCCTTGGTCTTTTTCAGCCTTGAAAGACGGGCGCTTAAGAGGTGACTTGATCGAAGTGTATAAAATCATGCATGGGATAGAAAAGGTGAACAAAGAAAAATATTTTCTGTCACACAATACTAGGACTAGGGGCACTCCTAAAGCTCCAAGGTAGGAAAGTTAGGACTAATAAAGGGAAATATTTCTTCACCCAGAGGGTCATTGGGTTATGGAACTCACTTCCAGAGGAGGTTGTGACAGCTGTCAGCCTGGACAGCTTCAAGGCAGGATTAGACAGATTCATGGATACCAAGGAATCAGTAGCTACTGAAATGGACATCCAAGTGCCACCTCTGTGTTGATGGAGGCAGGCAGGATTTTCCCAGGTACTGGTTGTGGGGGGTCGGGAGCAGGTGAGGGTTTTGCCCTCCTTTCTGCTAGAGATCCCTGTGTACAACTAGTGGGCCACTGTGTGACACAGAATGCTGGACTAGATGGGCCGAGGCCCGATTCAGCATGGCTCTTCTTATGTTCTTATGTTCTTATGCAGAGATTGATTGATAACATATAATAAAAGCTGCCCATAGGCTTAATTGGATACAAGGAATGACGACGATGTGATGGAAACTGATTTCAACATGACGCTGAGGCTGCAATTGTATGTTTTTAATTGTTAAATTGTTATTATATGTTTTTTCTGGGGGGGTTGACTTGTTGCTGTGTTGTATTGAGGGCAGAGACTGCCTGTGTAAACCGTCCCGAGTCGCCTTCGGGCTGAGAGGGGCGGTATAGAAACGTGACAAATAAATAAAAACACACAATGTTGTGTTGTCTCATGATTTCACTGGTGGGAGAGCAAAGATCATCATTTGAAGGACTTCATGTCTTCCCATTTGGAATATAGTTTTGGAAAACTGAATTGTGCTGCTGACAATCTGTAGGAATAGTGTAACAAAAACCTTGGTTTGGTTCTCATTAAGTCTAGATATTCCATTTTAGAGTAGACCAGCAGAGCATTCATACATGCATCTATTTAGAATTCTCGGGAAGAAAAGGCAGCTCCACCTTGCCTCCTGACATTCCATCAGCTCAGGGCCCCTCCCCCCGGCACCAACTGCTGCTCTGGGCCAGAGGCAAGGCAGAAGGGGAAGAAAAGGCAGCTCCATCTTGCCTCCTGACATTCCATCAGCTCAGGGCCCCTCCCCCGGCACCAACTGCTGCTCTGGGCCAGAGGCAAGGCAGAAGGGGAAGAAAAGGCAGCTCCATCTTGCCTCCTGACATTCCATCAGCTCAGGGCCCCTCCCCCGGCACCAACTGCTGCTCTGGGCCAGAGGCAAGGCAGAAGGGGAAGAAAAGGCAGCTCCATCTTGCCTCCTGACATGCCATCAGCTCAGGGCCCCTCCCCCGGCACCAACTGCTGCTCTGGGCCAGAGGCAAGGCAGAAGGGGAAGAAAAGGCAGCTCCATCTTGCCTCCTGAGATTCCATCAGCTCAGGGCCCCTCCCCCTGCACCAACTGCTGCTCTGGGCCAGAGGCAAGGCAGAAGGGGAAGAAAAGGCAGCTCCATCTTGCCTCCTGACATTCCATCAGCTCAGGGCCCCTCCCCCGGGCACCAACTGCTGCTCTGGGCCAGAGGCAAGGCAGAAGGAGAAGAAAAGGCAGCTCCATCTTGCCTCCTGACATTCCATCAGCTCAGGGCCCCTCCCCCGGCACCAACTGCTGCTCTGGGCCAGAGGCAAGGCAGAAGGAGAAGAAAAGGCAGCTCCATCTTGCCTCCTGACATGCCATCAGCTCAGGGCCCCTCCCCCGGCACCAACTGCTGCTCTGGGCCAGAGGCAAGGCAGAAGGGGAAGAAAAGGCAGCTCCATCTTGCCTCCTGAGATGCCATCAGCTCAGGGCCCCTCCCCCGGCACCAACTGCTGCTCTGGGCCAGAGGCAAGGCAGAAGGGGAAGAAAAGGCAGCTCCATCTTGCCTCCTGACATTCCATCAGCTCAGGGCCCCTCCCCCGGCACCAACTGCTGCTCTGGGCCAGAGGCAAGGCAGAAGGGGAAGAAAGGCAGCTCCACCTTGCCTCCTGACATTCCATCAGCTCAGGGCCCCTCCCCCGGCACCAACTGCTGCTCTGGGCCAGAGGCAAGGCAGAAGGGGAAGAAAAGGCAGCTCCACCTTGCCTCCTGACATTCCATCAGCTCAGGGCCCCTCCCCCGGCACCAACTGCTGCTCTGGGCCAGAGGCAAGGCAGAAGGGGAAGAAAAGGCAGCTCCATCTTGCCTCCTGACATTCCATCAGCTCAGGGCCCCTCCCCCGGCACCAACTGCTGCTCTGGGCCAGAGGCAAGGCAGAAGGGGAAAAAAGGCAGCTCCATCTTGCCTCCTGACATTCCATCAGCTCAGGGCCCCTCCCGCGGCACCAACTGCTGCTCTGGGCCAGAGGCAAGGCAGAAGGGGTAAGAAAAGGCAGCTCCACCTTGCCTCCTGACATTCCATCAGCTCAGGGCCCCTCCCCCGGCACCAACTGCTGCTCTGGGCCAGAGGCAAGGCAGAAGGGGAAGAAAAGGCAGCTCCATCTTGCCTCCTGACATTCCATCAGCTCAGGGCCCCTATTGCTGTGTTTAAAATAATTGTAATGTTGTAATGTTAATTGTTGTTTTTTTCAGGGTTTTTTTTGTTTGTTTTTTTCAGTTTGTTGTAAGCCGCTCCAGCAATATTGTTAAATGTACACTGTAAGCCACTCTGGCAGTATTGTTGTTTGCTGTAAGCCACTCTGAGTCCCCTTCGGGGTTGAGAAGGGTGGCATATAAAAATAGAAAATAAATAAATAAAATAAATAAATACTTTAAAGGCACAAGATCTTGTCTGATCTTGGAAGCTAAGTAGGGTCAACCCAGGATAATAATTGTATGGAAGGCCACCAACATATATCGTGCATGGATGCTACATTTCAGAGGAATATACTGGCAAAACCATCTCTGAGTATCCCTTGCCTAAGAACACCATATGGAATTCATGGAATTGCCATGACAGGTGATTTCAAGGCAGATATACAAATACTTCCATACAATTATATAGAGATGGTTATTAAAGTATTGCAGATTAGATTCATACTGCTCCTGATCACACAGCACAAGGTAGCACCTAGAAATGCACAAGGGTAGTACCTAGAAATACACATTTACTCATATGATGATACAGATGCAAATATACATTGGCATCGTTGTAGTGAGTGTTTATATTTCACTAGATGTTTTATCTCACCATGATTACAGTTATGAAGATCTATGTCCCATGCTCTCGCAAGTAGTTCCCCGATTATAAGCACTGTTTGTTTGTCTCTGTCTGTCTCTCTCTCACACACACATATAGTGTGTGTGTGTGTGTGTCTGTCTCCCTGGCTGCTACCACCGATGTAACATCCATATTTATGGAGCACATCAATGCGTTCAGGGAATCCTACTATTTATTCTTCTTTTTTTCTTTTCTTTTCTGCATCCCACCACTCAAACATTTCAGTGGAACCTACTCTTATATAATGTTCACATTCCACTGATCTACAGATACCGCTATGTATGAAGCTCCCCATATGCATACCTGCTAAACAGATGGTTTGTGTTTTCAGCTACAACACCTATCACTTGTTGGAGGAGGGAATCCTTGCTCACTCGATGTATTTAGAACGATATGTTCAGCCTCGAAATATTTTTGTTCAGACATGGTCTAGCTGTACTTGTCATTTTAGTTTTTGCAGCTACCGTAAAATCTTCAGTTCCAAAAACAGACATATGAGATTAGATAATCCAATGAGTGGCAGATTGGATAATTTGTAAATCACACAGGTCTACCAAAAAGATGGGGCTATAAATAATTTAGTATGAGCAAGAGTCTAGAGAAAACTGCACATGAACTTGTAAAAAGGATTAGAAAATATTTTAGTTCACTTTATATTAAAACAAGAGATTTTAGAATTTCAGAACAAGAAACAATAATTAGTAAACAAGAAACGATAGTGCTGGGGCAGTCCCACATAGCTTCTGCCCTAACAGACACCACTTGGGTTGTATAGAGTTGGTTGAATTTTACCACTGAAAGTCAATCTTAACTGGCATGTATTATAGGCCCTTTTTACATTGCCATATAATCCAGTTCTAAGCAGATAATCTGGATTTTATATGGCAGTATAGAAGGGGTCATAGAGACCTGGTTGAATAGTGCTGGGGCAGTCCCGCATAGCTTTGTCCATCAGATTTCTCTGAGCAGGAGCACATAAAACTTGGGAAGATAGAGTGATGGTGTAACGAAATGTATAATTAAAATGTAAATTTTAGGTATGTTTATTATTGACAGCTGATGAGTAGCCTGAGGCCCAGGCGTTGCCATAGCAACATAGCCTCCAGGCAGAAGAAAAGGGGTGGAGCCAACTGTTACTAAAAAAAAGAATGTTGGTTTTAAAAGGGTCAGTTGATGAAATAGTCAGTTTGGTAGTTAGCTGAAGTGAGTTCGCTAGGGCAGTGATTTTCAACCTTTTTTGAGCCGCGGCACATTTTTTACATTTACAAAATCCTGGGGCACACTACCAACCAAATTGACACAAAATGACACTCTAACACAGTAATACATATAGTTAATATGTTTTTAAATTTATTTATACACTCTTTTTTCTTTTGTCCAGCAATCATATTAAGGCCTTCATATGTGTCATAATCTTGTCCAGGGCCCTGTTCGGCATTTGCATTTTCCCTTCTCAAATATTTCTCCATCACTGTCACTTGCTTGTCTTGCTGTGATCCCAAATTGACACGCAGCTGCAGCACTAACTCTAACTTTGTTTACTTAGCCGCATCTGAGCGAATCCAAGATGGCGCGACCATAGCACTCTCGCGTCACTTCTTAGGTGACGCGAGAGTGCTATTGTTCCATTTCTTAACGGGACAGATGTGCCTTATAGTTTATATATGAAGTTCGGAAAAAATTTCCCGCGGCACACCTGATGATCTCTCACGGCACACTAGTGTTTCGCGGCACACTGGTTGAAAATCATTGAGCTAGGGGATAGCTAAGGTAGTTGACTGATGGCAAGAAGCCAGAAAGAGGAAAGTGACAGTAGAGAGGTTTTAAAAGTAGCAAGTGGTCAGGATCTCTCTACGTCAGGTTAAAGATTGTTAGAAATCAGTTTTCGTGTGTTAAAATAAAAAGCCTTTAGGAAAGAAGGCTTGAATGAAGGTTATGCTGAAACTTGGTGGTTACAACGATGAATAGTCACATTGTTGTAACCACCAAGCATTTATACTCTTGAAACCATCAAGCTTTTGTCACGAGAACGATACAAATAAATGATTACTGTTACACTTTAAGCGAAGTCTCTCAATCTCTCACCTCCAATTTAAAGGAGCACAAAAGGTGCGGCAGAAAGATTAAACAACCTTTTATTCTTTGGTGGCATATCTGCACAAGCTGGCAGCCTGACCCCTCCTGACCTTTACACTTCGACCACAGCAGTGGGATAATAAAAGTAAAGGTGCCCCCTGTCTGAAGATTTCGGCCGGCATCACTTAGGCACAGGTGTGTGTCACAGATGGCATTGCAGTAGTCTATGCAAATTCCAGCCCCCTGATCAGGTGCCATACCCCAGTGTCTTCTGGGTTCAGATGTGTCTAAAGGTAGGGGCCAGGAGAGATTACCAATGCTATTGATGTACCTCCTATCCCACTTCTCAACAATCTCCCTTTCTGAGCTAGCCAGATGGTCTTGGGGTTGGTGTTAAGAGTCCCTTCAGCTTGTGATGCTGGGGAATTTCAACATCCATGCTGAGACTTGCTCTGTCAGGAGTTGATCAGTACATCATGTCTGCCACGATGACTATGTGTCTATAACAAGTGGTATCTTCATGCTGCTGGAAATAATTCTGTTGAAGCAATGATCATTGTCTAGACTGGAGATATGGCCAGGTTGGTGGACACAATTGCTCCTAAATATCCCCTTTTATGGAGACAAGTGAGCCCCCTGGTTTCCTGGGGTGCTGACAATGGTGAAACCAATGAGATGGAAACTAGTATAGTGTTGATTGCAAAACATTCAGAGCAAGCCCAACCGAACAGATGCTAAAGCTAAGCTGAAGACCTACTGGCACTGCATGGTAATATAAGTAGCAAAAATATGTATGTTCTGTTGCCATTGCAGCTAGTGAGAACAAACCAGATGAGTTGTTTCAAGTAGTCACAATCTTTTACATGCTGGCCCATGAGAGGAAAATGAGAGCAAGGTTCCAGCACATTGCCATACTTTTACCTTAACCAAGTTTCCTGCTATGAATAACTTGCCCAACACTGCAGATAAAACTTCTCAGATCCACTTTGATTTGGATGCTATTTTTAATACAGATCAGGGAATGTAGCTCTATTTTTCTAGTACTTTTCAATTTCTACCTGGGGGTGTGGACAGGATTCTTAGAGATGGAAGAGCTACCACGTGTGTACTGGACTCTTGCCATTCGCAGCTTATTAAAAAATAAAAGCAGAAAGGTACTGGCTATGCGGGTAAACAAAGTAGCCAACACCTTGCTAGAGAGAAGGTAGGAGTCCATTTTGTCTAAAGCTGGCAGTTGTAAAATACTGATTAAAAGTCATCCGTGGATCCCACTGTATTAAACATCAATTGGTCATTCAACATTCCATAGTTGAGCAAAATACTAGTAGCTTTTTGTAACAGCTTCCTAGATCCATTTATTTTAGCCCAGTATAACATCAGTAAAAACAGGAACAAAATCTGGGATTAGATGTGCCCTGATACACACAGACCCAGAGAGAGATATTTCTTCCCCAATCAAATACACTAAGGAAAGAACTGGATCTAGAAAAGAAACTGGAAGTAATTTAAAATAGCTTCCCTACTTCCGCTTCATATTTTTGTAACAGAAACATCCATTGGTCTTATTTATTTATTCACGATATTTCTATTCCGCCTTTCTCAAGCCCAAAGGCGACTCAAGGCGGCTTACAAATTGGCAGCAATTTGATGCCACAACAATCAACAATATACAATTTAAAATGTTATCTGAAATATGTTCACTTCCAAGGAGGCAAGAAACAAAGGATAGCACTAAATGCACTGGAAATACATCAAGGTAGGGTGCAATGTGTCCAAGAAACACACGATGGCATAAAACCAGCGGATGCAAATGGGTAAGTATATGCAGTAATTGCTCTAAATACAGCCAAACATTAAATGCATGAATCAATCAAAATGTGCCTCAATGGAGCTAATTAAACAAGAATAGTAAATGAATAATACAAGGAATGAATAGGTACAGTACAGTAGCGGCAGTATAGGCCAAAGAGCCCCGAGTGACGAGCTAGATCACGGCGAAACTACAATTCCCAACAGTCTAAGCGGTCGCGGAAGTGACATGTCGGTCTCTCCGCTGAGTGAGGCTTCCCTGTGGCGTCGTTGGGGCCTACAATTCCCAAAAGGCAGTGCAGTAAGTGGGTGGAGTCCTCCAAGTCCCGCAGTGGGGAGGAATGATGGCTGAGTATCTGGGAGAAGCCCAGGTAGTCTCGCGACGTCACGGCCGGCGAGCGAAATCTCGTGGGGCGAGATCAGGGTAGCGTGATCTCGCGAGAGTTCGCCAAGGGTTCCAAAAGTAAAGGCCAATTAAATGATAATCAATAAAGCTATCCCAATAGTACGAAGTGTGGAACACACTCTGCCAGAACTGTACCACAATGAAGTAAGGCCGGGCGCTGCTCCAATCGCTGAATGCCGGCCAGGCTGCAAGGGCACTGCAAGGCTGGGTCGGGACCCGGAAGTAAGAGAGACCGACACGTCACTTCCGCGACCGCTTAGACTGTTGGGAATTGTAGTTTCGCCGTGATCTAGCTCGTCACTCGGGGCTCTTTGGCCTATACTGCCGCTACTGTACTGTACCTATTCATTCCTTGTATTATTCATTTACTATTCTTGTTTAATTAGCTCCATTGAGGCACATTTTGATTGATTCATGCATTTAATGTTTGGCTGTATTTAGAGCAATTACTGCATATACTTACCCATTTGCATCCGCTGGTTTTACGCCATCATGTGTTTCTTGGACACATTGCACCCTACCTTGATGTATTTCCAGTGCATTTAGTGCTATCCTTTGTTTCTTGTCTCATTTACTCTTAGGAGTTACCTGTTTTTCTCACTTCCAAGGAGGAACATCCTTTGGTTGGGGTTGCATGGAGATGTAGCCATTCTGAGTCAGCAGACCTGTTCCTGCAGGAGTAGTGCTGGACAATATGGCAGAGGCATCAAATCCATGGCCAGGCAAGTGATTTAAAGCACCAGGACTTCTTTGGTCACACCAAAGTGACTAGCAGACTCTTTCTAGTCCTATTTTCCTCATTATCCTAGGAAACAAGGCAATTGCAGCCAAGGCATATATTAGCCAACTAGACTAGGAGGGGGAGGGTACATTCTTGGTTTTCTGTATCCAGTACCTTGAGATGAACCTATCAATCTTGAAGCTGAGTGGGGAGGCAAAGAGATCTATGTCTGGTTGGACAAACCTTCTGGTTATCAACTTAAATACTTCTAGATAGAGTCTCCATTCTTGTGTGACAATATTATTTAAAGCAGCTCCATACCCTTTAAGTCATTAGATCAATGAAAAGCAAAGTAATGATAAAATAATTTTGTGGAAGCTACCTTGTGTTATCAAACTATTCAAAAATGTTATTTTAGAAAGTGAAATTGGAGCAGTGGTTTGACATTGAAGTACCTTAAATCCTCTTATCCTTTGAACATTAGGCAAAGCCAGACATTTAAGCCTGTAGTTTCCAGATCTCAGCTACTTTTCCTTTGGGGTTTCTGAAACACTGTGGGAGGGGGCAGGGATTAATTGGTCTAGAATGCAGAAATAGTTACTGGATTCACATGCCGTGTACAGTTGTCCCTGCTATGATGTAAACGCTGCCATGAAAGAAAAATACTTCAGAGGATTTCAGAAGCCAAATATCTTTTTATGAGCTCGATTACAGGATTTAATTTTTCTCAAGACAAAATAGCAGGATCCAGAATCAGAGGGAATTATAAGGAGTATTAAGGATTCACTTAATTAGCAGAGTTTATAGCGGAATGGAATATCACTGCCTCAGCTACTTGGACTATTTGCTGTTTTAACTAGTCCTTTACTGTAGCAAAGTTTCTTTTTATAAATGATCACTATCTACAACCTGATAAGGTATTTGCTGCAGAGCTAAAAAATATTTTAGGCCATGATGGACTTTCAGATCTTTGGACCACCTTTACTTCTCTTTGTACCTGGCAAACTCTTGGATTCACAATCAAAGCCAACTTAAATGGACATTTAATTAAGGAGCTTTTAATTCCACAATAGTTAAACCTATAATAAAACTTTCCAGTTAATTTCCGTCACCATTATTTAAATTATTATGACCAGGAGGATCCTACAGCCTTACTGGGGGAGAGAGGGTGATTTGACTGCTATATTAAGTTAGACTCAGTCACTTCCTGTCTGAGTCATTAATGAGTCCTGGTAAATGGGTACCAATAATCACTTTTATATTGTTTCTATGTATCTACAAAGACATCAAATTAGAGGCTGGCATATAAAGTGTGCTATGTTATGCCTGCAGAATCTTGTGGATGAAACCACACTAGCTGCACTTTTACCAAACTGCTGGATTTATTAACAGCACAGAACAAGAAACTGCAGTGAATTTAAATAAGATGTAATTGTTATTCGAAAACTTGCCTTGACTACAATAAGCAGACCATGTCTCCTGATAATGTATATGATCAATTTTTGTTAATTACTAGCGTATCTACCCAATGACGCTAGGGTTAGTCATTTTGTTATTTACGGTATTAGAAATACTAGTTTTCAGTTCAGTTTTATGAATGGACCTATTAGAAAATGCATACCTGTAAAATGAGATCTTTTATAAAACTGTACAGCTGATGAGCTGCAACTCCCATCAGCCCACGACCTGGTCAGGGTGCAGCTCCCACCTATTCTAAATCTGACTGGCTGCAACTTCAATCAGCCCAAAACATAAGTGGCTGCAATTCTTATCAGCCAGCCTTTCTAACAATGGGATAAGGAGAAGAGATGCAACCTAGCAAGTAGGCTGCATCATTTGACTGGTTAAGAGAGCTGCACCCTCGGATGAGAATCATACAGCTCTCTGGATATGGCTGGACTCCCATCATACTCTATCAGCCCCCCTCCCTCAAATGCTGCCAGTATTTTAAGTTGGGTCATGAATGGTATCTGTTCCAAGGTTGTTTCAGAACCATTGTGGTTGGGATTCATGTGGCTCTCCGGATATAGAATCACAGAGTTGGAAGAGACCTCATGGGCCATCCAGTCCAACCCCTTGCCAAGAAGCAGGAAAATAGCATCCAAAGCACCCCCAACAAATGGCCATCCATCCTCTGTTTAAAAGCCTCCAAAGAAGGAGACTCCATCACACTGAAACTACACGGCTGGACTACAGCTCCCATCAACTTCTATTAGTCCTCCCCCCTAAACCCCACCAGTATTTTTTTGTTAGATCATGATGGTATGTGTATCAAGTTTGGTCCAGATCCTATGAAGCCTTTGTGAATCAAACATACATACATTCATACTTTAACTTTTATAAATATAGATAGGTCGGTCAGGAATTAGTTTTGTTAACCTCATGGCACTTGTACAACTTGGACTCTATGGAACTTTTCCAGCAAACGCCAATCGAACCTCCCATACAAAACCTGGTTAAGCATAAATAAGATTTTGCCTTTCAGGGACTTATAGATGAGCCCTGAATGCATCATGACTGTTCGTCTGAGGAGATCAGAAAATAACACTGCAGTCTGAACACATGAAGAGATCAAAGCAGATTAAAAATATTATCAAAAATTCTTATGTTTTGAATCTTTGCATTAAAACTGCTTTCTGATTTGGCTTCTCCTTAAAGGAAGAAATGAGGTGACACTGATTATAGTTACTTCTCATTCTCTTATCCTGTCAAAACATGATACCATATTATCTTAGAAAGATCCTCATTTTAAGAGAACAGTTTTTTAAAATTATGGGGAAGCCTTTTATTTTTTAGATGTTGAGCTTCAAATTCAATAGCCTCAACCACCACGGGCAGTGAACATGAATGATGAATACTGCAGTTTACTATGTAGGAGACGAAAAGTTCCCACGGTACTGTCTTAAAAGAATGGAAGTAGTGAATCTAGATGTTAAGAAAAGGTAAAGTCACTCCTTCCCACTCGCTACTAAGGAGGCTGTTCAAGTCCTGAACTGGTGCTTGGCCGCTGTAATGGGCTGGATGAGGGCGAACAAATTGAACCTGAACCAGACAAAACAGAGGTACTCCTGGTCAGTCGTAAGGCTGAACAGGGCATAGGGTTATAGCCTGTGCTTGACGGGGTTACACTCCCCCTGAAGGCACAGGTTCACAGCTTGGGAGTGATCCTGGACTCATAGCTGAGCCTGGAACCCCAGGTCTCAACGGTGGCCAGGGGAACTTTTGCACAGTTAAAGCTTGTGCACCAGCTGCATCCATACCTTGGGAAGTCTGACTTGGCCACAGTAGCCCCCGCTCTGGTTACATCCCGTATAGACTACTGCAACACTCTCTACATGGGGTTGCCTCTAAAGACTGCTCGGAAGCTGTGATTAGTCCAACACTCAGCAGCCAGGTTACTAACGGGAGCGGGGCACAGGGAGTGCACAACTCCCTTGTTGCGCCAGCTCCACTGCCTACCAATTAGTTTCCAAGCATAATTCAAAGTGCTGGTTTTAACCTACAAAACCCTATATGGTTCTGGCCCTATTTACCTGTCCGAACAAATTCTCCCCTATGAACCATCAAGGACGCTAAGATCCTCCGGAGAGGTCCTGCTCTTGGTCCCGCCACCTTCGCAAGCACGTCTGGTGGAGATGAGAGACAGGGCCTTCTCTGTGGTGGCCCCTCAGCTGTGGAATTCTCTTTAAAGCGAGGTTAGATCTGCCCCCTCCCTCTTGTCCTTCATGAGGCTAGTGAAAACCTGGCTATAGAACGAAGCATTCCCAAAAGAAGGCTGAGACTGGTTATAGACCAAAGTGAATGACCACATATACAGACTATTTGTTTTTAGTCAGCAATTTGGCTTTTATGTATTTTCTATATGTATTTTAATCTTGTATTGTTGTTCGGATGTTTTTAATGTTTATTGTAGCATTGCATTCTTGCTGTAAGCCGGTCTGAGTCCCTCTATGGAGGTGAGAAGATCGGGATACAAAAGTTTTAAATAAATAAAAATAATAAAGGTTTCTCCTGAAATTAAGGCTAGTCGTGTCTGACTTTGGGAGACAGTGCTCATCTCCATTTCCAAACCAAAGAGCCAGCATTGTTCATAGACACCTCCAAGGTCATGTGGCCACCAGCTCCTGCCAACTTATGAAGACCCCATGAATTTTCAAAAGTCAAAAGTCAAGGAAAACTCAGAGGTGATTTGCCAGTCCCCTGCTAAATGGAAAATCTAGCAAGAGTTAATTATTAATATAGGTCATAATAGGAATTAACAATAAAACATATCAACATTTACAAATGTAGCAAGTGTTGATAGTTTAATGGTACATAATTACACATGAAATTTGCACTGGAAAGTCATTAGCATTAAATAATATATTTTATCTGAAGACTCCTATAATAAGACTATACTAATTTCCAGGATTTCTACACCATAAAAATGGGAAACGTGTTCAAAATCAATACAATCCATATTATTATACACATGGAATAAAAAATACATGATATTAGCAGTACTAATAGAAATGTGAACATTTAGGCCAAATTAAATCTTTAAAAGCTTCTTTGAAATTAGTTCAGATGGGGTTTTTTGTTTGGTTTTTTAAAAAAGGTTTGATTAAAAAATAGCCAAAATTATGGCAGATCATAACAATGGAATAGATGTGAACCACAAATTATAGTTATTAAGTAAGATATCAAAATAATTCTAACAATAGTCAAGAAACTGTTTTCAAAATCAGAAACCTGTCATTTTAAGAATAAATATTACATTTATATTGGAATATCCTTTGCAAACTAAAGATATGCGGTTTTTAAAAAATATGACCAGAGTATCTCAATGAAGTGAACGGGGCAATTTCTTTTTTTAAAGAAAGAGTAATTTGGATTACTCATAATTACATATGAAGTCTATTGTCCAGTTTTTACTACATTCTAACTACTATAGCAAGATTCTCCTTTGCTATTTGCAACAAGATAATCTTTTAAAGAGCACATGACACACATATATAAAGACTTCTGTATGTTGCTGTAAATACAGCTACAGAAATTAGCTGAGAAGACACACAAATACCATTTTATAGTAAGAAATTTCATAAAAAGATAGATCACTATAATACCATATAATTGTGTATGTGTTTTGCTAACTATACAAATTTACTAAAAAAGCTCTATCAAATAAAAGCCTTAAGCCTAAATCTTATTGGTAGTCCCACCTAGATCAAAGTTATTGAATCAATTGTTGAATGGTGTTTTTTTTACATTTTATGTAGAATCTTGTCCAGTAGGATTTTGAGTAGTTGGAAAAGATTTTAAATGTAAGCCAAAAGTATATTTATTTATTTATTTATTTGCGACATTTCTATCCCGCCTTTCTCCAACCCGGAGGCAACTCAAGGCAGCTTTACAACCAGGCAACCATTCAATGCCTTCAACAATATGCAATTAAAACGACATTTAAAACATACATATATATATATATATATACATATATATATATAACACATCTTAATGTATTTTTAATTCATTTAAAACAGAATTATAAAAATACATACATTTAAAAACATATAAACGTATAACAATAACACAAGAAATATATATGTTTCCATGTATGGACTCAAACAAACATTCGGATTGTTTCCTCAATTATCTTTAGACTACTCAAGCCAATCTATTAAATTATCATTCAAAGGTTAGTGTGTCTCAAATTCTAGAATTTCATTTCTCATCTTAGTTGTTGCTGTTAACATATATCATCTACTTTTAAATTCCCCAAGGGTTCCTTAATGTATTAACAAAATCTTCATCATCCATAATTCCAATACTTAATCCTTCATAATAATCCTCAAATTCAGAGAATGAGACTTCATTGGGATTGCTGCAAGCATCCTCCAGTGTTTCTAGAAATGAAGATTTAACTTCTTCCTCTGTTGCATTGCCTGTTAAAATATTACTCACTATTAGTCACTCTTAAAATCATGTCAGGAATGTAGAAAACAAAGACAATATAATCAAAACCTATGTGTGCATGTCAAAATAGAATATAAAGGGATTAAGTGAAAATTATAGCTGGTAAAATAAGACAGGGAGCTCAAAGGGGATCTCTGGAAAACTGATTCATCTCAGATTTACAGCTTAAGTCTTATCCCAAGTTATAGATGCATAGAAAGGTGAAGCTGAGGTGTTGCTTTCAGTGTATACTATGGGTTTTAAGAATTCATGATAAATAATACAAGGAATCAAAAATTCTGACATTATCACCAGAACTGCAATGCACACAATAAATAATCTTTCTGGCAAGTTTTCCATCCAAGTAACATTATGGAAGAGGTTGTGCTGGAATTCCTCACCCACAGTTTTCCTCACCCCCAGTTTTAGAGTAATCACTTTTATATTAATTTTATGAGGGTGGAGTTTAAGAAAACCTTTCCTGGTTTGTGTCAGCCATTTTGCCAGCTCTTTGCCTGAAGAAAGGGGGACATTTTAGATCACAGACCATGGGGAATCTTGGAAGCAAGACATGTCTGCAGTTGGTTCCAGTGAGATCCAGGTTTGGACAAACCATTTCAAGTAGTTTATAAACCAATAATTAGTTAACCACTAACTAATTAATGCCTTGGGCATTGGACACTCCAGTGGCCCCTACACCAGAGACAGCGAGCAAGAAAAACTATCATCTATTATTCTCAGAAATCATCCATGACTGGCAGCTTCAGGGACAATCAGTTACCCTTCAAATTTTAAGTATGGACTTCATTGTGGGGAAATCAAGTTAGTGCCTAGGTGGAGATAGAGCCAAGACCAATTAATAAATCATTACGATTATATGAAAGCAATAGTCTGGACATTGATTCTCTGGGGTTCCTTGCTCAAACAGGAAGGCAATCCAGCATTCCCCACATGGACAGAAAGTTAGGACAAGTTAATGCTAAAGAGACATTTAAAGCAACTGGGGGGACAGCACAGTACACTTACTGCTAATGTGTTTCCCTTGAAACCCACCTGATCTGGAGAAGTAGGTGAGTGCACTCCTCTAAATAAAGTGAAATATGATAATTGGTGCAAATCATTCTGATGTTGAGAACAAATTCTCAAAAAACACACTGGACTGATATATTGCCTTGGGATAAATGGTTGCAGACAAAATAGTTTTCATGTTTTCAGCTTAAGTCTAACACCAAAGAGCTAAAAAAAAACCTGGACATCTATTTCAAGAATACTCACTCCATTCTATTTCAAGAATACTCGCTCCTTGACCCCAGGGCACCCAGGGTGGCCGAAGGAGAGAGAGAAGCAGGACTGAGTCAAGCTCGGGCTCCAGAGAGCCTGAAACCCTAGATATGGACAAAGATGCAGCAATGGGAAATGGTAGGCCCCCGAGGCGTAGGTCTCAAAGACGTGGCCACCGCCAGAGGAAATGTAAGTCCAGGACTTTTGGGGGTGTAGGTTTTGATAGCTGGAGAAGATCTGCAGCAACAGCCCCCTCCCAAAAATTGGAATATGGTCTCCCGGGTGGTTCCTCCTTTGTGAATGGGGAGGAGAGAGGGCCCTCCCAAGCTGTCAGGGACTGGGACTCAAATGCTCGACCTAGGGTCGTAAGGGAGAGAGTGTCTCCCCAGTTCACCCTTATAAGTGACTCAAACTCTGTGAAGGTGGAGAAAAGAGTGCCCTCCCAAGTTACTGGTGATAGGAACTATCCTAAAGACTCTACTGGAGACTATTTTTGGGCCTGTCAGGCCGTCACTACGCCTCCAATGCTGGCCGGGTGAGCCAGCTTTTACGCTGGCCCCGCACCACCCAGTTGGCCCTGTCCATGACCACACTCCATCGGGTTTTATTATGCCCCTCTCTCTAGGGACCGGGTAAACCCTGGTATCTAGTAGATGACTACTATAGTTTGATTTGTTATTGTTTGTGATGTGCAGAGTTGTTTACTGTTAACTGTATTATTCTGTTGTAAACCGCTCCGAGCCTTCGGGGAGTGGCGGTATATAAACTCGAATAATAAATTAAAAAATTCTGGGAAACTGTGTGGAAGTAAAAATGTGGCACCAAGATAATAAGTTGTTCTTTTCTTAATACATTAATTATTGTACTAACAAGCTATTATATGTGGTCACTTTATTTCCTCCAGACCTGTGTCACCTGAAGATGTCTTTGGGAGTGGGAGAAAATATGTTTCCTTAGTCCAGAGAGACTGAGATAATTCAGCCATGTTCCAAATCCCTTTTGCCATGTCCTTCAAAATATAACAACGTCCTCGACATTCAGAACACCAAGTAAATCTTATTTTCTGCATAGTTAGTGAACCAGTCAGAAGCAGTGAGACTTTGGTAACAAGACAAATTAATAACTACTCTCTTGCACATTAATTACCTGCTAAGACTTGGGGATGTTTTCTAGCACAATAACATTTCTTGATATCGATCATAGGCACACTGCCAGTTTTGTTGTAATCCAACTTCATATAAGCCTGAACAGAGATGAAAATCAGAAAAGCATATGGTATGGGTCAAATCAACAGATTTTTTTGTTAAAGAAATATGTATTTGTTTGAAAAAACTAATCCCAGAAATTTCACAAAGTTATTTTATACCCAGAAATGCCTTTAAGTTTTATTTGGTCAACACTGCTAATTTATTAACAGTACTTTTCCTGTTGCATTCACAGTGAGGTATTTTCTCACTGACTCATTTGTTTTCTCACTTGCTGAAAATTACATTTGGATGACCCAGAAATACAATTTCAACCGTTCCCCATTCCCACCAAACTGTATTGGCTTGATAATGTTCAAAGCCTGAATTATATTTTCACAAGTGAAATTCTAGTAGGTTCAGGGACAGTATAATTAAATAGCAAGAAGCAGACATTCAGCTTAGTCTGAGGGGGGAAGCCTGCAAATAAAGGTAGATCAGGATGAAAGGCCTGCAGTTAAAGATATGAGAGGTTATTTCCAATACAGAAAATTCAGCAGTGCCTTCTAACACATGATCATGTTATGAATGATCACTTTACGGTTTCTGGAAAATATGACTTTTTCAAATGTTTATAAAACATTTACATATTTTTAACTGTGAATTTTTGCTTTTATATGGTTGTTTACTAATAGTTATGTATTTTATCTGTGGGCATTCGTTGCCATGTGTGCACCGCCTCGAGTCGCCTTCGGGCTGAGAGGGGTGGTATAAAATATAGTAAGTAAATAAATAAATAAATATGAACTAGAGTCAATCAATGGCTATTTGCCACTGCAGATAAACATAGTGTCACTTTATTACAATCCTTAATTACCACAATTCAAGATCTAAAAGAAGAAATTATTCGCTACATGGATTGTGAACCTGTAAGGTACACCACTTGTAATTGTAATTGGTTCAATTCCCTCCACATTCATGCCAGAAGATAAAGGTACCAGCAATGAGAGAAGGAAGAATTTGGCTACAAGCTGTCTATTCCTCAAAAGACTGGCTTCCAAGGTTGTATTTTGAGCCAAGGTTGAACAGGAGGAGAGGTTTGGATAACTGCCAGTGCCATGGAACAAGCAACTGTCCAATGCATTTCTTCCAGGTAGCCTTGGCTCAGAGATCTCAATCCTCAGGATAGGAATTTTCTCCTGTTAAAGGATATTTGTTTTTGTCTACTCCGTGCTGTGAGCAGGGGAATCAGACAATTGACTATGAATGGTGTCATAAATAGAAGGCTATTAGCAATAATGGGGGGGAAATTCAGTGAATACCTATGGGTGAAAGGAGGACATCTATCACAGCCCCTTTTAAGTCCCAAAACTGGAGAGATGGGGAAAACAGAAGACTTTGAGGTTGGCCTAAGGGTTAAACCTCTAACCTTATGTCTTGGGATTTGGGGAGTGGGTAACTTTGGGCAAGACTTCCAGATGAGGGCTAATTGAGATATCAACCCAGCTTGGGTTTCATCTCGGGCTCAGGTGTTTTGCCCAAGGAAAGGGGTTTAGCAGGAGATCTCCTGCCCCAGCTATTCCCAACCTAGTTCACTCCCACAGGTATCCCTCTAGACCAGGCCTGCACAACCTGTGCCCCCCCCCGGCAGATGTTTGGGACTTCCACCTCCCAGAAGCCCTAGCCATATTATACAATGGTCAGGAATTCTGGAGCTGAAGTCCAAAATACCTGGAGAGGCTGTAGATTGTGCAGGATCATTTATTAACTAGGTTAATAAATGGCCCAATTTTACCCCAACTTCTGTGTCCGACCCCTTTATTTTTTTATTGATCACAATACACAAATATCTACTAGAAGATTACATAATTTTTTTTCAAAAAAACTTACTTTTCTGACAAATGCTTTTCTATATTCATTCATTTCTCCAAGAATGGCATGAGTAAAGTCAGTATAATCAATGTTATCATTATTGTTTTCATCAAGTATTGACCACAGAGATTCAAAATCCTACAATTCAAATTTTTTGTGATAAATAAGTGACTAGTCAGTATGAAGAACAAGAGATTCTATTACATAACATAATGGTGGCAAAGTTCAAGTTACTATTTAAAGATGATTTTTCATTTGAATATTGTGTAGCCTAAGCAGGTCTCTATTTTCCTATCACAACTAAGCTGTATGGACTAGGCTTGTGCATTTTGGCTAAATCTTGAGCCATTTCTGCTATTCAGATTTCAGGGTACCGGCAGGTCCATTTTTGTGCACCTCCCAAAAACGGGCGGGTGTCCAAATGGACATTTTCAGTCATCAGCCAGAAAATGTACCACATGTGTCCCATTGGCAGCAAGGGGGGGGGGGGACTTCACAGGTTTCCCCTCCCAATCATTTTAGGGCTATCAGGATGAAAATGGCCACACCTGCTGGCCCACCAAGTTTCATAACATTTGGGTTTTTAGGAATTTATTTTCCTTCTAGAAATAAAATACGTTTTTAAAAATTCCAGATGTGCTGATGGAGGTTGTAGTTAGAGAGAGATGATGGGTTCTGTTGGCTTGTCAAAACTTCCACAGAACCCCAATTATGTTGTTGTTGTTAGGCAGCAACAGCCAAATTATTATTATTAAATGAAATTAAGATGGCAGAGAGCATTGAGAGAAATATAAATAGAGATAACTTGTGATGAGATTGCAAAGGAAAAAAAATAGGTATTGGTTGTAGGTAGGTAGGTAGTTTTTCTGAAGAGGAGGTTTTGCTGTTTGCTCGAATTCCTATAATTATTAACAATAATCTTTTAAAAGTACTTTCCAACTCCCAGTCCCACTAAATAAAGAATCAAGAAAATAAAGTAAAATCAAAAAGATTCAATGCTAGAGAGAGGCCAAGCCAAAAGCTAAAGCTGAGCGCAAGCAGCGAGGCAATCAGAAGTCTAGCATGAACCATTCTATGCCTATCAAGTTACAATTGTAGATATATCAATGTATATGATGAAAACTTTCTTGGTTACTATTCCGCTTAGCAAATAATAACAATGATAAACTGCACCCAAGATTGCCAAGTGAGCACAGTGACAATATCTTATGCCTGCAAATAGCAAGAGGTATTCTACTGAATTGTTATACCCATTCAGCCACAGTGATTGTGCTCCCCAAGTGACAGAGAGACCTGAGTGGCTCTGATTAGTAACCTTAACCTCTAAAACAGCTATAAGAACATTTCTAATCTCTTCTCCTTTCAGCCATTAACATCATTTGAGACCGTGCTTTTATAAAGGCAAATCCAAATTTACAAGCAGCAGGTGCACAGTGAGACTGAACTGGTTTCATTCAAAACTGCACTCTACAAATCAAGCAATTTCCAAAGAAAAATTCAGAATGCAGCCAATTGTAGTCTCAACTATTATCATCAATGAATCCCTTCTCCATTCCATAAGTCATAAACTTCATCATAAACATTTCCCTATAGCCACCAGGCTGCTGATGTGATGGTAGAATACGTTTAACGTTTTAGAAATACCCCATTTAGTAGGAACCTGTGGAAATATTTTCTTGAAATGTCAGTGTCATTCTTAAGATGGATGTTGAGTCCCCTGAAAACTACCTGCAGCGCAGCTTGTGAAAATAAGGGTAATCCAACAAGTAGTATTCATGTCACCTATTATTCATATAAAGGATACCAAGCATACCAGGGGGCATTGGTATCTACGAGGCTGTCATAATAGTCCTTCACGTCACTATTATCACAACTACAAAAACTACCAGGCACTTAATGGATAGGGATTCTTCTCTGGCTTAATTTAAAATCTAAACCAGTAACAAACTAGGAGTAGAATAGCAATTGATTTGCTATATACCACAGCTGAGAACCAGCCCGACCCCTATACCTGTTGAGATAAAAATTCTAAAATAAAACCCCACCTTCCACAAACATCTATCAAAAAGATGTTTTTTAATGATTGGCCTGGACAATTGGAATGTCTAATTCTACTATCATACAAAATGTTTCCTAGATTCTTAAAAAAGAGATGAATAAATGTAAGTAATCCTAGCAAGTTGTCTTAACCTAAAGAGAGCTCTGATCATGAATTTTAATGCAGAAATAGGACAACAAAACTTTTGTCTTTTGTTATTCCTTTTCTAAATTACTTAACCTGTTAATCCCTATTCTATATTCTACCCCATTTTTTAAAAAACTCTAACATGGAGGATGAAGATAGCACAACTAAGAAAACTAAGAATATCTAGGGAGACTGGGAATCACTCAATAAAAAGTGCCACTTATGCTTGGTTAGAACCAAATTCATAGAGAACTGTGGAAGGTTAACTTCTGGCACAATTTAAAAAGCTGTTTGAAAGAAAATGCAAGATGGGACGAGTGTGTGGGTTCAGGACAACATACCTCTCCAGGAACTTCTAAATGAAACACTTTCAATGCTTGCTTGAAGTCTGTTTTTGAGAGAACTCCATTCTGTTTTCTTTCTAACTCTCTGAAGTATTTCCCTAATCCTGTAACAATGCGAACTCCTCTCTTACTTAGTTTTTCTCTTAACTTATCTAGGAAGAAGAAAAAAGAAACATTTTTATGGGAATGTGTTTTGTCCTAGTGACAAAACATAAAGGATGAGATATTGCTGTGCATAAAGCTAGTTCACTGCTTGATATAGTGATATAGTTCAATACTGTTTATTCTTGAGCTTTTAGGCAGAGTGCTTTCCCAGCTCTGATACAATGTAGTGGAGATACTGAGAATTCAGCCTGGGAAATCATACATGTAAAACACTATTCTAAGATACAGCATATTAAAACAAAGAATTAAACTAATATATATGGTACTTATTCTGAGTCAGTAAATAACAAATTTATTATGTACTAGCTGTACCCGGCCACGCACTGCTGTGGCTTTTTCTCTTTCCTGTGTCCCAGTCTATGTGTGTGTGTGTTTTTGTGTGTAGATATGGATTTGTGTCTTTATGTACATATGTGTGTGTATGTGTGTGTACTTATGTATATGTGTGTTTTTGTATGTGTATATGTGTAGATGTGTGTAAGTACAGATGTGTGTAAGTACAGATGTGTGCATGTGTATATTTCAGTGCATGTATATATATGTGTGTATATGTGAATGTCTATATGTACATATGTGTGTGCATGTGGCAAAGACCAACAGTAACATCCCTTCCTGCCTTTTATACTTCCTTTCTTCCCTCTCCCCCTCATCCCTCAGCTTTTCTCTTCTTTCTGTCCTCTTGCCTCTTCTCCTTCCCTTTCTTTTTTCTTTTCCCTCCTTCCTGCCATCCCTCCCCTTTCTGTTTCAGTTCTTGCTCCCCTTGTCTCCCTCCATTCCCTCCCTACCTTTTTTCCCTTCCTTTTGTTAGTCCCTTCACCAGCTTCTACCTTTTGGATTGCCTTTTATTACCTGTCTGTTTTGCATAACGGCTCTGAGTGGCCAGCACCACCAACATTCCGACACTCTAAACTGCCGGGGGGGGGGGGTGGCTCCCAGCTTCTACATTCTAACTGAGGGAGTATTTGCATAATGCCTCTAATTGGCCAGCTCCACCAACATTCCGACACTCTTATCTGCCAGAGGGAGGTGGTGTGGGGGATCATGGGAGTTGTAGAGCATATTGTTTTTTTGGATTTGTGGCCGTTGGTTCTTTTTGGGGTTTTTTTGTGGTATGCATACCTCGTAGGGTTTTATGGGTATGTGGGCTGTTTTTGTGTGTCTGCCTTGTGTGGTTTCTTTGTCTATAAGACAGGAACCACCACATGAAGGATTTTATATATATAGAAGATGATCCCAAACCTATTTATCCTGAAGACCTGCTAATATTTATAGAAATATTTTGCAATAAACTGCATCCATACACAAATGCAGACATTTTGTTTTTGGAATAAACTGCAGCTTAGATGTCACAAGACACAAAATGTAAAGCAAAGAGAATATACATACTTTGAAGAGTTCTAAAAATACTCTTGCCATCACCTTCCTGCTTGATAAGATGTTCCTCATTTTCCACATCAGAAGCCCTATAATATATGCATTCATTAAGCAGTCACATTACTCACAACAGAATTTAATTTTCACAGATATAAAAACAACAAGAATCATCTTCTGTAACCAAGCTGAAGGAGAAGGAGAGAAGACCTTTATAACAAGCAAATGTTTTAAATGAAACTGTTGTAATTAAGAAACATTGAAGCTAATTTAATTTAAAAGGATGATTCTATTGTCAATGTATACTATTCATGTGTATATAATCAGAACTGCAAAACCACAACATAAGTAAAGATTACACAAGATGGCATCTTTTAAACCAGTGCTTTCCAAACTCTTGTGGTCTAGGTATTTTGGGCTTCAATTTCAAGGAACCTCAGTTGCCTTGGCCAATGATTAGAGATTTTGAGGGCCCTACCACACGACCATATAACCCAGAATGTCAAGGCAGGAAATCTCACAATATCTGCTTTGAACTGGAATATATGGCAGTGTACCCAGTTCAAAGCAAATATTGAGGGGATTTTCTGACTTGATATTCTGGGATATAGGGCTGTGTGGAAGGGCCCCCAAAACGATTTGAGAAACACCTATATAAACCATACACCATACACTAAATTATATTTCAAAGCAAAACTAAGTCCAGATTTTATGGGGCCTTGAGCAACATTCCACTTTCGAGCTTTGTATATATCCACGACTAAACTGAGCCACTCTCAGTGAGGAGCCAGAAAAAAATCAGGGAAGCATGGGACAATTTCACTATGTATTTTTTATTGTTCTGGGACGTTTTAGGCACAGGGGAGACCTGGAAGTCATTTCTACATCACTATATAAGTAGACGTCTCCTAGTACTAAATACCCAAAGCATCCAAAACCATAGTGTTTTCATGCTACAGAAGTGCAATTTGACATTTTTTTTTTTAAAAAAAAAAAGGCATTTTTCAGTGGTGGGAGCATAGCAGGGTGAATGAGCCTGCCAGGTTTGGAGCGGGGGCTGCCCTATCCTTGCAAGGCTTTCAATGGGCATTTAAGAAGTGCTAACCAATCCAAAGCTATAATGAAGTATGATCAGTCATATTTCATCTAAATAACATCCTACTAATTGTATTTTCTACTAATAACTGTTTCTGGGCTGTCTTTAAAGACAGCTACATACTGTAGTAATCTATTTTGATGTGCTTAGTGCATGGGCCCCCTGGTGGCACAGTGGGTTAAACTGCTGAGCTGCTGAACTTGCTGACAGAAAGATCGGCAGTTCAAATCCAGGGAGTGGGATGAGCTCCTGCTGCTAGACCCAGCTTCTACTTATCTAGCAGTTCAAAAACATGCAGGTGTGAGTACATCATTAGGTACTGCTTCTGCAGGAAGGATCGCATGTAGTTATGCTGACCACATGACCTATAGACAACGCTGGCTCTTCAGCTTAGAAATAGAGATAAGCACCACCCCACAGAGTTGGTCATGACTACACTTATTGTCAAGGGAAACCTTTACCTTTACCTTTAGTGCATGGATAACTAAGTCCAGACTCATTCTCTTTAGGTAGTACTGCAATTGACAAATCAATGAAAACTGGAAAATTGTGATTTTAACTACCTCTGCTATTTGGGTTGTTTATCTGATTCTTCAGGGAGATTACAGCATCGTGAAAACAAGGTGAACATCTTTACTTAATCAATACATATGTCTAGATTAAGCTTCACCTCCCTTTCTACTGAATTTACTATCTCCTTCTAACTTCCCTTGTCAGGGAGGTATTTCTTTATCCTCACTCGTCTCCAAATAGGAGGTGCTACTGCTGATCACTGCAATTTACATCAACTAGCTTTCAGTGATGTGTCTGGAAACAGAGCAACAATTATAGGAAGGCCCTAGGCATTTGCAGCAGAAACCTGGCTTGCTTTTGCCTGCCTGTGATCCACTTCCTATTTAAGGCTTACCTTTATACCCAACAATAAAACTGCTTCTATATCCCAAAACCCCACTTTTGAGGATAAAACTACATGTTATATGCAGCTTTTTTTTGTTTTATCAAATGTACATAATCTGAAAAAGAAGAACATGATTGCTTCTTCCCCTCTACAGAGTAAGGGCAGGAAAATGAGTGATTGGAAAAATGCATGCATCCCAGCACCAGTCTCAATCCAAAAATGTAACTACACTTTCTGAAACAAAATCAATAAAAAAATGAGAGAGCGGTTTATAGCAGTTCCCTTTGTTTGTCTAGATGCAGACTTCAGAGGAAGGATCACACACACACACATTCTATATTACTAATTGAAATTCCACAATAATACAATTAGGCAATGCAAACCTGTAATATATAATACATAATATCACTTAATAAAATATAAATATCTATGTCAGGAAGTGCCAGCAAAAGCCTCAGATCTCTAAAGACAACTATAACTCTTCCTCTGTGCACATGATTTCAAGATAGAGTAACTAGTCAGATTTAATTTCCTATCACCACTTACTTGAGAAAAGCCCTAGCAGTTTCATCAATATTTGTGACACGGATTGTAAATACTGGCCTCTGTTTAATACTTTCAGGAAGACCAGGATGATGAAGGCTCAAAAACGTTAGGTCTGCTCCCTGTGAGTAATAATGTAAGAGTGATTTACAAGTACACAGTCTCTTTTATGATATCCCACAAAATATAACTCAAGTCACCCCTACTACATTTATATATATGAACTCTGTCACAGAGACTTGACTTAAAATTAAGTCGAAAGCATCAAGATTCATGATCAACATACAGCCCACAGGTGCAGTCTAGCTGCTACACTCAATCTTCTCCTCTTTTTCTTTGTTTATTTAGTAGTCTAAAAACACTCAATTCACAAGAGCCACCGCTGACCTACATCTTTCACTCTTCAGTTACCTTCCTTAGTCATTCTACTAACCAAACACCTAACACATATCTTGCCCATTCATTTATTGATTCAGCAGCCCCCTCCAAGTTTCCTCCTATTGTCAGAAAATGAACTCGTTTCTTAACAGACTCTTCTTTGCTTTCATATTCTTTTCAATGTCACAAAATACTGATAATGCATAGGCTGGAGTAGTAGGGTGCGGCAACTTCAAGCAAACTCTCGAGTCAGAGACAATGGTTGGAATGTGATGGATTTACTATAGAGCTAAGAGGAACTCAGGTGCTCATTTCGTCTTATTAAAAGTTACATTTTGAATCATAACATGTTGTATCAAACAATTGTGTTTACTCTGTCAAGAGGCCATAAAAAAGATCTCCATGAAACACACTGAGGAATGAAGGAGTGTGACAGCTCCCCCTGGTGGCCAGATGTTAAATTGCCTCTGTCTGTCTTGTGTGTTTGTGTGTCTAAATGTAATGTGTACATTGTAATCCGCCCTGAGTCCCCTGCGGGGTGAGAAGAGCAGAATATAAATGAAGTACATAAATAAATAAATAAATAAATAAATAAATAAATACTGTTACCTAATTCTAGAACATTTCAGGAAATACTACTTCCAGGAAAACTATGCAATAGAAGCTTTAAGTGATATACTATTATCAGACAATGAAGAATTAACAAAGCTATCTAGGCTGATGTACAAGAAAATCCATGACATGGAAAATGAACTGAACACACTTGGATAAGAATTCTGGGAGAAAGAAATTAAAGGGATGTCTCCTAGAGAACTTCAAGCTAGAGTGAAAGACTCAATGAGGTCTCATTGGAAGAGATTACCAAATATTAAAGAGAGAGAAAATACAGCAGTAGTGGGAGACTTCAAGTATCTTGATATCTACTGGACTCCAACACTTGCCTTGAAAATAAAGACCATAATATTCTAACTCATGTATCTTCCATGAGTTAAAATGTTGTGCAAGCATGCATGCAAGTCCTGAACAGAATGTACACTGTGTGATCTCATCCCCTTCACAGCAATCAGCTATGAAACTTGACTAGACATTTTGCTATTAGAGACTATTCTTATCCTCTGAAGCAGCAGCATCAAATGTTGCATATGATTGGATCTGTGCATTTTCTGAAGGCAAGGTGTGCTAAATTCCCCCATTCACAGAATGACTGTACAGTAGAACCATCATTATAGAGTAGTTTTACTATGCTATTTACTCTGATTTGGCACTTCTTGATACCCTACAGGCATCCAGTTAATTTGTTCTAGATAGAACTAACATTGGATTTAGCTCCAAGATTCTGTATCATATAAACAGCATGGCTTCTGACATTTATTGACATTGCTGGATAGAGAAGCAATTGTCGGAAGATAGACTCCGTATGCAAAATTTCATATATAAAAATATTTCTAATTTTAACAAAAAAATCATCTACTGATCTATTCTATCTCTAGATCTATTATATCAATTTTTTTCGTGGGTTGTAAAAAAAAAGACCAGTATTTAAAATGAAAACATGAAACTGCTCTCTCAAATTTTGCAGTATTCTTTCTTATATTTATGATAAATAATTTGCATAATATATGCCATTAGATTTTGCTAAAAATTAATAGTAAGAACTAGCCATTAAAGACTATTATGGTTCACTTCTTTGTAATAATGAGCAAATAGAAACTGCATTAATTCATCCTGACTATTCCTGGTTGCCCTCTTGTGGGAAAAAGCAAAATGTGCAGTCAGAGGCTCCTTCCATAAAGCTGTATAAAATCTACATTGAACTGGATTATATGGCAGTGTGAACTCAGATAACCCAGTTCAAAGCAGATATTGTGGATTATCTTCTTGATAATCTGGTTTATATGGCTGTCTGGAAGGGCCCTCACAGTGGCAAGGCTATATACAGTAGATTTTGGGCCCTTCTACATTGCCATATAGTCCAGAATATCAAGGCAGATAATCCACATTATCTGCTTTGAACTGGATTATCTGAGTATACACTGCCATATAATTTAGTTCAAAGCAGATAATCTGGATTTTATACCACTGCACAGAAGGGGCCTTTGTCAACAAAACAACTTATAACTCCAATTTAGGTGCAGAATGTAGATCAACTGAAAAATAAATTAAAAGTTCATTTTGTTTCTGGATTAATCCTGAAAAATCTATACAATCTTGCTGAACATCAATTTTGCTATTCATCTGAAATTTCAAAAATGCCATTGCAAATATACACTCATCAACATCCCATCAGGTCCTAAAGTCATGAAATGTCAAGGAAAGAGGATTTATTTGAATATGTCTTTCAGGTTCCAGTAAGCAATTTTGCCCCTGGATGGATACTTGCACAAGATAATCCATCCTTCAAAATACAGATATGGAAGAAAATGACTGAAGCAAGATCTGAATACCACCTATATAAGACACCAGATCCAAGATAAAAATATAACACTCATAATACTTACAACATAGATATCATTAAGGCAATACTGCTTTCCTTGTCTTTGTCCACGCTGATGTGCATAAATCCCTTTCTGAATAAAAGGTAAAGCATTTGTTCTGTGTGAAATCAGAAACATTTTATAGTTATTGTGAATTCACTAAACAACAATGGTTCAATACAATTCTGAAGAAATTTTTCTTGTCCTACTTACCTGTTTTTACCAAACTGTCTATATTCATAAACAGTTAGGGATTTGTCATATACAAAGAAAAATCCAATTAGATCTCGACAAGCATCACGCCCATTTCTGAAATGATAACAAAACATGCAAAAAAATTTTTAAAAGAATTTAGTAAAATCTATAACAACCAAACAGAAGAGAAATGCATGTCATGTTGATGTTTGTTTAGCAGACCAGGCATAATACAACCATAAGAATGAAGCAGAAGTTAATAGACTGCCTCCTGCACCTCAGGCAGATCTGTAAAGGCTTAAATATAGTTATAGTGTTGTAGTCGTCTGCATAAGGTTACATTTAATCTGATGGTTAAATTCCACACCATTAAACCACCACTATAAAAAAAAAACCAGGATCTTAATTTCTGAGACTAATGTAGAATCCTATCTTCCCAAAACTTCCCCCATTCTATCAAATGATATTTAAAACAGTAACTTAGTAATAGCCATGTAGCTATCATATCAATTAGCAGGTCTATGCTTAAAACAATGCCAGCCAATCTCTCCTTTCAATATGGATAATTCTTCTCTCATGTTCAAAAAGAAAAGATTCTCAATGTGTTGCTCTACACAACTAAAGGCCCATCTACAGTACATGGGCCAAATGAGGCAGGGGTGAATGGATTCTGTGGTTTCCACATGACATACAGGAACCATTCACCCTAACATCCACTCATATCCCGAGTTTTTGAAAGTCATAAGATGTTCTAGAAGTTCCCCAAAGCTCTGGAGTTCACCAGCACCTTATGGCAGGGTGAACAGTTGGTCTGGTTCATGTTTAGAATCAGCCACAGCTATTCACACTGACATCCCGCTTTCCCCAGACCCAGTGATGGTACCTACCAACATCCTCTTGCTCTCAGTGATAGCCAACAGGTATGATCATCATTGCTCATTGCATCCACTGCCACTGGGCAGGGCACCAGAGTTATCAGAGAAAGCAGTGAGGGAAATATGAGGGAATTCCTCCTTTCCCACTCCCCTCTCCCACTTTGTTCTGGTGCTCCGTTCAACCTCAGTAGATGCGACGAGTGACAATCACCAGAAATTTTGCATCTTGTGGTCACTACTAAACCAAGAACAAGAGAGGGGATTGTAAGGTGGTAGTCCAGTGGTGTTGAACCAGATTTGGCACATACTAGCCACTTAATTGGCTTGTCGGCTGAGCATGCAGACTCTCACGGTACTGATCCGAAGTACCTCACTATGGATCAACACCAGCACATGTGGCCCATGAGGATGGCCCTAAGAGATCTGAGGGCTAATTTAAAAGTTTTAGTGTTTAACCCATGCATATAGAATGTAGTTTTAAAACAGTGGTTCCCAACCTTTTTTGGACCAGGGACCACTTGACCCGGGACCACTTTCCAGCATTAGTACCAAAAGAGTTACAAATCAGTTTTTGGTCAACTTTATTTTTGTTTTGGGGTAACGATTCAGAAAATTGCATGGGATAGACCACATCAGCTCTAGTATGATACAGAACATATGCCATGGTCAGCAACCGGGAGTGGAGTGGTATACGGCGTGAAAGGTGCGGAAATAAAATAAATATAATAAGTAAATAAAGAGGAAGGAGGCTCGTGGACAAGATTTTCGTCCTCGCTGCCTACTGGTGGTCCGTAGCCCACAGGTTAAGAACTACTGTTTTAAAATGTAATTTGCTGAGTGATTTCAATCTGGTTTAAGGTTGCAGAATTCAACTAAGAGGGGTGTTTAATTTGCAGTTAGGGATTAGTAATTTTAATCAGCATCATAGCAAGAGAGAAAAGGGTTAAATAGTGTCCCTTGCAACAACTGATGAAAACAATACTTCTATTAAGTGCTACAGTGTATTTATCATTATATGTGGTTTGGCTCTAAAACTAAGTAGGAGTCTGAACTGGTCTGGTAAAAACACATACTATCTGGAGGATGCTGATATTACCCCCAGTATAATACCCACTTCCCCAAACACAGCTTTTTGTTAACAATATGAGGCTATGCTTTGTCATTCATAGGAAAAAACCCAAAAGCTTTAGAAACAGTTTTTAGGCATACCTTGAAATTAGTCTACCATCAAAGCGTAATTTGTTGGAAAGCACATTTTCAGTTAAGGCTGACCTAGTTCTTATCCTGCAAAAAAAAATCACAATAATTATGTTTTATGCAAGCAAAACAAGACTATTTTCAAAGTAAGAGTTTCTAATACTTAAAATGCTGGTGAATTAGAAGTGAAACTAATTATGAAGACAACCAAATTCAAAAATGTGTGTGTATCACTAATACACAGAGACAAACAAACATCACAGAAAGTAGAATTATGTGCACCTCACTGTTCACTGGTGTAACATAACTTCAGGAGTTTGCAGACCTTTTCCATGGCTCTCAAGTAGAGATCAGTGCTAAAAAGAACATCCATAATGAGCCAAATAACCAACTTCAGCTCACCACTAAAACAATACTGATGATCAAATTTTCCACAGCAACTAAGCAGATATTTATTGAAAATTCTTCTACTGTCATCTCAACATCTGACATTTAGAAGCCTGCAACATATGGCTACAAGCAATTTCATTTCCTTTTTAAAGCTATCAAATGATGACTATCAACACCATCTTGCTACAATATATTCCGCAGATGGACCGTGCACCATGTAGAAGTACTTCCTTTCATCTGTCTGGAAGCTCCTGCCATTCAGATTTATTGAATAAACCTAGATCCTAGCATTATAAGAAGAAAATTCTCCCTATCAATCCACTTTACATTTTGCAGTTTTACCTCTGTTATGTCCCCTTCACGTTTCTGAACTGCACAGAACCAACAAATATTGCAGGTTTTCTTAATTGGGGAATTGCTCAAAATAACACCTAATCTAGGACTGAGGGATCACCAAATCAAAAGTATCTTGTTTATATGTGAACTAAGTAAAGATGCCATGATAGCATGGCTGGGAGCACATCTATGATGTCTCCACCATAGAACTAGTAACAGCATACAACAGCCACACTTATATGTTGCCATGGGCATTTGATATTCTTTTTAATAATGAGATAATAAGATTTTTTAAAAAACAAAACATAATTACACTTGATATGTTAAGAGAAAAACAACACATGTAAAAAGAAACAGGATATGTGTTATTTAAGTACGTTTATTGTCAACCATAATAGAGAATAAAGAAATGTAAACACATGACTTTAAATCAACCATGCTAACCATTTCAAAGATTAGAGAAGAAAAACAAAACCAAATAGCAATATATCCTTACTTTGTTTCATGTAATGTTCTTTTCCTAAAGCGCAGGGGTGCTGTCCTTAATCCTGGAAGAATAGGATCATTCACAAAAACATCTCCATTTCCATTTTGCTCAGGATCACTGATCACGGCTCTAACTCAGGAAAAAAAATTCTCTTGGTTCATATCACGCATCCTGCTCACATAGTGTAAACGCTGCCCTGGAGACTAGGACATGGAATAGCTTCAAACTACAAGAAAGGAGATTCCACCTGAACATTAGGAAGAACTTCCTGACTGTGAAAGCTGTTCAGCAGTGGAACTCTCTTCCCCGGAGTGTGGTGGAGGCTCCTGCTTTGGAGGCTTTTAAGCAGAGGCTGGATGGCCATCTATCAGGGGTGCTTTGAATGTGATTTTCCTGCTTTTTGGCAGAGGGTTGAGCTGGGTGGCCCACAAGATCTCTTCCAACTCTATGATTCTATGAAACCTCCACTTACATAGTTACATAGTGGTTGCACTACACTCTCATTCTGCTATGCACCCAAATTGTACAACTGATCGAGTATCTGTTTACTGATCCATTGAGTGGGTCATAAAAATGTTTACATAATACAAATGGATGAACTGTCACAGGGACTAAAAGATAAGGGCAAGAAAACAGACCGGTCTGCTTTTTAAAAATTGGTTAAGAAATAAAAGGACTATTGGTTAAGGACACCTCCGATGCTTACAAAAATTCAGAGAAACAGACTCATCTGCTATCACACGTTGGGAAATGACAAAAAACCAAAAACCCTGGGAAGTCAACTTTTTCTTTTTCTTTTTTTTTTTTCTTTCCATGGTGTGACTATTGGGGGGGGGTCTTCTTGGGAGGTGTTTCTCAACCCTATTCTCCTATATTTTCCTACTTTCTATTTCTATATATGTTTTCACCCACTTTTGCTGTAAAGAATTAATATAAAAAGTTTCAATAAAAGTCTGCTCTCAGCAAAAAAAATTAAAAGTTTTAAAAAAATTATTATATTCATAATTTTCATTTCCTTTGGGAAAGAGAAGGAATGCACACATATTTATAACAGAACTCTTCTATTTAGTAAATCAACATTTGTATTTATTGATTTACCTAGATAATTGATCTATCATCACTTGTTCCACTACTGTTTGTTTTTTTCTCTCTGCTGCAACATCCTCCTGCAAAGCAACACAGAAAAAGAAAAGTGAAACATTGAATGAGTTCAGAAAATTTTGTTAAATGCAACATAGAAAGTTCAAAACATAGGATCATCTAGGTCAAAAAGGAAATATTGTAAAAAGTTTTCAAATATTATTAACCATACTTGAGTCGACAAAAAGGGTATCCTTTCCAGCAAACTGGGTAAGAAAATACTAACTTGAGTATCTGCTTTACGCGCAAACTTCACGCATCAGCTGAAGGATACTTCCATTATTTTTGTTTCTATCATTATTGTCAATCAACCTTAACAGCTCTAAAAAGTATAATCAAATATATACATCAATTCAGTATTTATTGAAATGAAATTGGAATTCTATGCTGTTATAATCCTAAACTCAGTGTAATGATTTTTAAACACTTTAATGCTTATTGAATGTAAATTGTTCTAATGGAGTGGAAAATAATTTCATTAGTAATGACATATGATGCATGGGTTTAATGTCTTCCAATTTAAGGTAGAATAAATATAGTTTTAAATTGAGCTTGCGGCATTGCTGCTCTAGAATAATAAGCATTTATGCTGTTAGACTGTAACAATTAAATGCAATTGTATATACCCATTTTCCTAACAATATCACAGGTTTATGAAAACTTACAGCTTCCAATTTTCTTACGCTGTGTTGCATTGTGTAGGGTTTACTTGTATAGCACTGTTGCAGAAATGCCTTCTCATCAAGAATTGTCAATTCATCCGCTTCTTTTTTTTCAGGCTGTATATCCTACATCATAGCACAACATATTATTTAGATAAACAAATACCACATTGTGTTACTAATTTGTTTTGTTTTGTTTCCTACTGCCCAGACTGTATAGAAAAATGCAAAGGAAATCATGGTACCTCTCTATTTGGCTTTGGTGAGACCTCACCTGGAATACTGTATCCCATTATGAGCACCACAATTTAAGAGAGATATTGACAAGCTGGAAGGTGTCCAGAAAAAGGGCAATTAAAATGATCATTGAGAACAAGTCCTATGAAGAGCATCTTCTAAAGAGCTGGGTATGCTTAGCCTGCAGAAGGTTGACAGGAGGCATGATAGCCAAGTATACATATGTGAAAGGGTGTCATAAGGAAGAGGGAGCAGATTTGTTTTCTGCTATCCTGGAAACAAGGACTCTGAGTAATGGGTTCAAATTACAAGAAAAGAGATTCCACCTGAACTTCCTGACTGTAAGAGCTGTTCAGCAGTTGAACCCTCTGCCTTGAAGTGTAATGAAAGCTCCTTCCTTGAAAGCTTTTAAACAGAAGCTGGATGACCATCTTTCAGGGCTACTTTGACTGTGTTTTTTCCTGCATGGCAGGGGGTTGGACTAGATGGCCCATGTAATCTCTTTCAACTCTATTATGTAAGTCCAACAGACTTTTGAAATGTTGGGTTGCAGTGGTGTCTCTATAGAAACTATTCAATAAAAGACTTAACTGGGAAAGAATAGGATTTTCCTCTAATCAGTCCTACAGTAGCTGTAAGTGTCTGCCATAACAGGGAAGTTAAACAGCAGCTACAGAGAAAAAAGTATAAAGCAGATAAGTCTACTTTGCCAGCTATTTCCTCATTGTGTTACAGAAGAATAGCTCTATATGTTTGGACAGTAATACATAAACCAAAAGAAGTGGAGACTAATGAACGGAGAAAAAAGTATCGCTGAATGTATTTGGGAAGAAGTTTCAAGTAGGCTCTTGGGGGTTCTAAATCTTTTTTTTTACTTCTGCAAAGTTTATTTGACCTGGTTGTTTCATTTCACATGAGTATATTCTTAGACTGTATCTGTACTGCCATATGGAGCAGTTTCAGAATGTGGATTGCCAGCATTAAAATGGATTATACACTACCATATAATCCAGTTCAATGAAGTTAGTCTGCATTCTGAAAGTGCATTGTACAGCAGTGCAGATCCAGTCTTAGTCTATATACATAAAAATGCAATGTTCATTTGTGGGATTAACATAACTAAAAAAAACCACTGGACAAATTGACACCAAATTTGAACACAATACACCTATCAGGCCAATGAGTGACCATGATTCATAAAAAAAAACCACTGAAAAACACAGCAGAAAAGCAAAAAAACCCCCAAAAAATTACATTACAACATGTGCGCAAAATCACATACACACACACACACACACACACACACACACAAAACACATATACACAGACTGGGCCACAGCAGCGTGTGGCAGGGGGCAGATAGTTTTAGATAAAATGTTTGTTGAAGCATGTTGAACTGTTTTTCTTTTTAATAGCGTAGGAACCTGTTCCTATTCTTTCCACATTATTTTCTGCCCCTGTAAATGTTCTATTAAAAAGTAATGCTAGGGAACGTATCGACTTCACTGAGGTACAACTATATGAACTGGATTAAGTAAGTTCATTGATTCTTCCATACGTGTGGCATTCGTTCACAAATTACAAGTTTAATGATTTGATGGATGACATTTTCAAATTATCCAAAACTCATTCCTGAAAAGGTGTCTATGACCTCACTCTTACAATAGCATAAATGCCCATATCATCTCATTTTATTCTAGAAAATGGCCAAATGTGACCCAAAGTGGTTATTTGGAGCCAGAGCTCCTGGTTTACTCAATCCACCACCTCTTATCTTTACACAAAGCTGGTCTGCCCTATCCATTGCCTTCTTACATTAAGCTATTGGGGGTGCTTTGATTGTGCTTTTCCTGCATGGCAAGAGATTGGATTAGATGGCGTTTCTGTGTCTTCATCAAACTTGTAGACAACTTAAATGGCTTCACTAAGTTAGTCATTAATACTGGCAAAAAGCACAAATGAGTTGTGCAAAAAGAGTGAAAAGATTGAATTGTATAGCTGATGAAGATAGCAAAATCTTGAACACAGTGTAACGAGTTTGCAACTGCATGAGCATATTTGACAGGCAGTGAGCCAGGACTAGGGAGGAGAGTGTATAAGAGTTAACTGAGAGAATGGGGCAAATTGTCTAGTGCTACTTCGAAGAGGAATTAACTGAAGTTACACACTGCAGAGTTTAACAGAACAAAAATTCAGCAAAATAAAGTGAAGACAATACTTTGAATCAATACTTTGAGTTAATTAATCAGTGGATTAGAGGACAGAAGAGGAAAATGTAGGAAGAGCAGCTAGCAGCTCTGAAAGAAAAAAATATTTCCACAGTAGAACTTTGAAACAGAGCACCCCCTGCTAAGAACAAGATCAAGAGAGGCCCCAAAATAATACAGGTCCTTCTAAAAAAAAATAGCATACAGTGCTAAAGTTCATTGTTTTCCATAATGTAATGATAAAAATTAAACTTTCATATATTGCACACCAACTGAAATATTCAGGTCTGTTTTTGTTTTGTACTGATGATTTTGGCATACAGCTCCTGAAAACCCAAAAATACTGTCTCAAAAATTAGCATATTTGGTGGGATGGAATATGCTAATTTTTTGAGATATGTATGCCAAAATCATCAGTATTAAAACAAAAAAAAACCTGAAATATTTCAGTTGGTGTACAATGAATCGAAAATATATGAAAGTTTAATTTTTATCATTACATTATGGAAAATAATGAACTTTAGCACTGTATGTTAATTTTTTGAGAAGGACCTGTATATATAGGGGACATAATATAATAATAAACTTTATTTATACCCCACCACCATCTCCCCGATGGGGACTCGAGGTGACTTACATGAGGCCAGACCCAAACAACAAATTACAATAAAATAAAATCAAAACATCAACAATAACACAATAAAAATACATACATATAAATAAAAGAACAATATACAAATAAATATCTAAAATCACAAATGACAGGTGGGCCGCATGCACAATATAAAATGTTAAAACATGATTCAAACTCAGAGACTAGAGATGATAACTAAAAAGAAGCAGCAGGGTCAAAGCCATTATCAACAGAGGTATTTAAACACTATGGAATGAAATGGTGGTTTTGTCAGAGGGAAAGGATGAACCAGTCATCAACATCTGAAATGAAAATTTCAGCTAGAGGGATAATATAGAACAGCAATAGCAATGCAAAAACTACAGATACTAACAGAGTCCTCTTTAATGCAGCAAACTTCAAAGTAAGAAAAACTGTGTAAAGGATAGAGTCTATAACTGAAAAAGTACTATGGATAGAAACTATTAAATCAGAAAACAATAAGATGCAAACCTGTGTTACACACAAATAGAAATCTATGTAATATCTTGTAGATTGTGCCTCTATATGTCACCTTGTATCTTAGAATAGACTTTTTAGTCAGGCAAGACCAATATAGTTTCCATTTTAAAATTAAGTAAGAACACTACCTCCTTTTCATTCACTTTTCCAGAAGTTTCACAAATCTCGTTATTTATTTTCTTTTCTGCACCTCTTTGAGAATAACATTTATATTCCTCTTTCATTTCAGCTTCATATTGCTGATATTTCAATTTGTATTTATCTGCTGGAGGCGGTAGATTTTCTGGTACTGTATTTTGCTCCCATAAAGAAAACTGAAAGTAAATCAGAAATGTTTATTACAGCAAATTCTATTGTTTTCCTAAGATGTATTTACTGAAAGCCACTAAATATGACGACAGTAGCCACTCTAACGAAATTTTTCCAAATTATACTTAGTTTTGACAATGTTGCAAAATAAAAAGCATTTGGATACAAATCTAAAATAGAAGTTAAACATTGGTTAATAGCCTGAACCTAATATTGCACTAATTAACAAGTACCTGAAAATAGCCTGAAATTTCAACAAAATCCTATCCATATGTTTTAAATATGGCAGTCAATACTTCAAGTGTAATTTTAAAAATATAAACTAGCATACTTTTTTCTAATGCTGAATTATTTTTCTATCTATGGGACCAGGCATTTGGTTAGATATTGGGTAGCAGGCGGATAACAAATGATAACAGTGAAAACGGACTGTGGATTGGCTTCGGACAAACTTGCGATTAAAGAACTCGGTCTATGTGCACTTTTAACTATTTGTATTTTTAATTGGTTTTTAATCTGTCTAATGTATTATTTATGGTATATTGTTGTTTTATTGATTGCATATGTGGCATCGAATCACTGCTTGTTGTTAGCCGCCCTGAGTCCCCCTTCAGGGGTAGAGAAGGGGGGTTATAAATAATTGAAATAAATAAATAAATCTATGCTGTGAACCATCTTGTGTTCTACACTAGAAGAAAGGTAGTGTGTAAATAAAACAATTATTAAACATATTTTAACATCTGAATACTTTATCTTTTATTATTTGACAGTAGTAAAAATATCAAAACCTATTAATTTTGGTACAAAAAACATGTTATTCTACAACAAACCTACCTCAGATTTCTTCAGACCAGGTTTTCTAGCTGTCTGGACAACAGAAACAGACAAATAATGTAATAAAAGAGACAGATTATTTCGTCGTATTTAAATCTCTCCTTTAAACAATATTATCAGCTGACATACTGCTAACCACTTTTTTAGTGGCTGTTGAAATTTTGTACCAATGATCCCACTTCAAGAAACTTATTTCCTTTGCTGCAACTCATCTTTCCATACAGTCATTTCCTAGCTGGCAGTGGCAAATGTCAAAGAACTGTTGAGTTATTTTCCTACAGCAAGGGGTGGATTGTACAGGAGAAGCTAATCCTGTAGGTACCCTGGACTCAAACCATGCACAGCTTTAAAGATCAAAACCAACACTTTGTACTTTGCCCAGAAACTAATTGGCAACCAGTGAAGTGACTGTAGTATGGCTGTGATATGCTCACTCCTAGATGCCCTGTAAGTAGTCTGGCTGCCATGTTTTGAATTAATTGGCGTTTCCAAACTTGTAATAATCACTCCTAACCATACATCTACCTGAGCTGATATTTGGAGAGACAATCTAAGAAAACTCCAAAGCTGTGAACTGTCTTTCAGGCATACCTACATACAGTTATATATTCTAGGGGCCAGCCCCAGACATTAAAAAAATGATAGAATATTTTAACTGTTCATAAATGTCCTCTGAATATGTTCTATTGCTAACGTCACTGATCTGAAAACCCAATGCAATTTTCCGCCTCTTTTCTATCATGCTTTGATACAATTCCTAATGATAAGGCTAATGATGTCTGTACTCAGCCAGCAACAATGTATGATCAGCTGCTTGTTCTCAACTTCCCAGCAGTAGATTTTTACTGATTACTATGCCTGGTTTCCTTAAAACAGTCGTAAAGTTAGAGACTCTTCTATATTATTTCGGATACCAAGACTTTTCATATCTAATAATGTTTCTTTCTTTATCAGAAGCCGTAGTCATCATTACTTATTGAAGTCCCCATTAATCTAACTACTTGTTAGTTAAGCATTTCTTTCTTTTCAATCAACTTAAAGATTCTCCATCTCAGGTCAATCAGGTCTCTTAAGCCTTTATGCTTAAGCAATCTGTTAGCAAAAAGCACAGCACTCTAGGCTCATTCTATAATTACTATAATCATATGTGGAGAGAGAAACACAGAGGGAAGGAACATTATCAATGAAAATGTTCATACTGAATAAATAAAGAGATAGGCTTTTAATTAAGACCAGATGCAGAAATGAGGTCACTACAATCAAACTTCTGTCCTAACAGGACTGCATAATGAATCATGCCCAGTGCATTTAAGATGCAGATGCACATGGAAAGACAACAAGGCCACAATACTTATAATATGGAGTGTCTTAATTATTAAAGTCACAGTTACGCTTATGTAAAATTTTAATTATTTTGACAAAAGTAGACAATGACTGAGGTGCCATTACCATTATTTAAAATTAAACCAGCAATAGAATTACAATGAAAAAAACCCTTCAAAATGTATGGAATCATCCAAGAATGTATAAAAAAGCATCTCTTTGAATAACAGTAGGTTAACTGATAATTAACTGACACATCCGCCCCATTTTATCTATGAACAATTCAATGTTGGCTAGAGAGCCACACGCTCTCTACGCCAACCATGGTATCCTTCTGAGATGCTTTGCAGGAATGGGCTTTGGAGGCACTGCCTTGCAGTGGCTCCAGTCCTTCCTCAAGGGTCATTCCCAGAAAGTGTTGTTAGGGGACTCCTGCTTGGCACCACGGCCAAAATACTGTGGGGTTCCACAGGGCTCAGTACTGTCACCTATGCTATTCAACATATACATGAAGCCGTTGGGGGAGATCATCCGGAGTTTCGGGATACGGTATCATCTGTATGCAGATTATGTCCAACTCTGTCACTCCTTCCCACCTGCTACTAAGGAGGCTATTCAAGTCCTGAACTGGTGTTTGGCCGCTGTAACGGGCTGGATGAGGGCGAACAAATTGATACTAAATCAAGACAAGACAGAGGTACTCCTGGTCAGTCGTAAGGCCAAACAGGGCATATGGTTATAGCCTGTGCTTGATGGGGTTACACTCCCCCTGAAGGTGCAGGTTCGCAACTTGGGAGTGATCTTGGACTCATCGCTGAGCCTGGAACCTCAGGTCTCAGCGATGGCCAGGGGAGCTTTTGCAGTTAAAGCTTGTGTGCCAGCTGCACCCGTACCTTGGGAAGTCTGACTTAGCCACGATGGTCCACGCTCTGGTTACATCCCATATAGACTACTACAACACTCTCTACATGGGGTTACCTCTGAACACTGCCCGGAAGCTGCAATTAGTCCAACGCTCGGCAGCCAGGTTACTGACGGGAGGGGGGTACAGGGAGCACACAACTCCTTTGTTGCGCCAGCTCCACTGGCTGCCAATTAGCTTCCGAGCACAATTCAAAGTGCTGGTTTTAACCTACAAAACCCTATACGGTTCCGGCCCAGTTTACCTGTCCGAACATATTCTCCCCTATGAACCATCAAGGATGTTAAGATCTTCTGGTGGGGCCCTGCTCTCAGTCCCCACCACCCACCGCAATCACGTCTGGTGGGAACGAGAGACAGGACTTTTTCTGTGGTGGCCCCTCGGCTATGGAACTCTCTCCCGATTGAAATCAGATCTGCCCCCTCCCTCCTAACCTTCAGGAGGCTAGTGAAATCCTGGCTATGGAACAAAGTATTCCCAGAATAATGGCTGAGACTGGCTACAGACCGAAGTTATCAACCACATATGCGGACGGAGTTGGACATGATTTTATCTTGGCGATTTGGCTCACATGTATTATATATGTATTTTAATATTTTGCTGTTGTATTATGTTTTAGACTGTATTATTAGCATTGAATCCTTCCTGTGAGCCAGTCTGAGTCCCTCTACGGAGGTAGAAAAGATCAGGATATAAAAGTTTTAAATAAATAAATATGTTTCCTAAATATACAGGTACAATAACAAATTACCTTACCTGTTGAACAGTATAATGCTGTGCATAAGGAGTATGTAGTGGAGTACCCCAGCTAATAGTTGAAGCTGAATGTAGAGGACGAGCATGAGAACGCTCAATACTATACGGTTTGTAGTTATCTCCATCCTAAAATAAAATACAATATTATTGGCTTATACAGTGGTCCCCCAATTATCACGGGTATTACGTTCCTGGACCAAGAGGCCCCAAGCGGCAAAGAGGAGGAGGAGGAGGAAAGTAAAGAGTGATTTTTTTTAAACCGCAAAACAGCAAGTCCGCGATAAGCGGACCACAAAGGTGCAAGGGACCACTGTATTTTTTAATACATTATGTTCCATTAAACTTTACCGCAATAGTGTAAATACACAAACTACCTAAAATCCTTAGATTTACCTTAGATTTGTGATTTATTTGTATCATTTCTTGTGTTAGAAATGTTTCCACATATCAAGTACAAATGAATGATGAAATGTAATAGAAAGAGTAATTGACTATTATTGAGAGTATATTCTGAAATGAAATTTGATGGATATAAACTCACTCAGATTATGACTAACAACAGAAACAATAGAAATAATATGTACCAGACTGAATACTAGAACTATGTTATGTCCACTTTCACAGAAATCGTGTCCATTTAGTGGTCTATCTTAAACTATAGTCAACATGTCAAGGTAAAAAAATTCAAATTCAAGAGTTTCATTCTGGTACGTTATAAGTGGATTATCTGAAAAATGTAACTTGAATTAAGCTTTCTAATTTTGCCATTTTAATCTATCATTGTGTAGATTTTCATCTGTTTTTGTTGTGTATTTGTTCAGTCACTTCCAACTCTTCATGACCTCATGGACCAGCTCACGCAAGAGCTCCCTGTCGGCCGTCACCACCCCCAGCTCCTTCAGAGTCAAGCCAGTCACTTCAAGATACCATCCATCCATCTTGTCCTTGGTCGGCCCCTCTTCCTTTTTCCTTCCTTTTCCCTCAGCATCATTGTCTTTTCTAAGCTTCATCTGACATCTGTGATATCCAACATGGAAGTTTTACATACCCTCATATAGGTAAAAATGTTTATAAGAACAACAGTTTCTTCAATTCTGGAATAATTATTTAGCACACAACTGAACATTAAATTCTTCTTAATAACAAATTTAAAGAAGGATGGACAGACAACCATTGTGGAATAGGATCTGTACTGGGCCCCAGAAGGGCTGCACTTTGAAGGCAAATTAACCACAGTTCTAACCAGGTGAGGCTTTTTTCTAACCATTTTCCGCAGCTATTGGTGGGAAAGACTTTGGATAACTTCTTGTTAGGAAAAAAAGGTCTCTCCTGATGCTAAAATGGCCTGGATGGAAATAAAAAGCATTAAAAGCCTGGAAGGGGCACATAAAGAATCTTGGGAGCTGCTTAAAGTTCAGGATGTACTTTTTCCATCCCTGTACTAGAAGGGTCACATCTAGGCCATGCGAATCAGGTCACAGCTTGAGAAGTTGATTTGAAGTCTAATCTTTCTTGTTAATGTTTATATTCTAGCAATTATTACATTTAAGTGAGTATTAAACATTTTCAGATAATAGTTCTTATTTATTACCTCATCCTCTGAATCTCCCAGCTTTCCCAAGTCTAGGCATGGAACTCTGTAGAACAATTAGAAGTTAGGAAATATAGCAAAATTCTGAAATTTCCCCTGAGTATCAGGGGTAACCAAATGTTTTTCCGTCAATGGCATATAGCTCAAAAGCTGAAACATTCCTATTAAAACCTTTTAGCTTCAGGAAGCAGAAGATAAAGCTGGGACTTCTTCATCCATGATTGAAAGGGGCATTGGAGGCACTATAGGTATGTGGCAGGTAATTATTTTGTTTCCACCTGAGAACTGCTCAAGACAATGCAGATTAATTCTATTCATTCTGCACTGGAGCCACAATACGGAAAATTATTAAATTTCTCAACTAATTGATCGCAAATAGGCTTCCTATAACCATACATACTTTCCAGTAGCCTCTTTGAAGTGGAAAACTAATCCTAATGAAAATGGTAAAGCTTCTGCCCTCCCGGTTTTATCAAAATTGCAAATGCATTCACATATTTGGAATTAAGAAACAAGTGTTCAGTCTTTTGTCTGTAGCATTTGGCTTAATGAAGAAGTACTTGGCTCAGTGAAGCATTTGGCTCAGTGAAGTTGAGTGCAATACGTATTACCTAGTTTCAATATTGACATGTGAAAAAGTGTTCAAGATGAAAACAATCTGCAGCAAGGCTTTTCTAACACTGAGCATCATTTATATCCACACAAGTGTTAGTTATTTTCTACCAGCAGCATTTGGTCCTATCAGCAAAGGGAACATCAGTGCAGAATAGAGTGCTCCTTTCTTCTTGGGGTACATCTACATGAACATTTAATTCTAATGGGAAGGAGAATAAGCTCTGTGGCAACTATATGACATATGGAGCTTAATTGAGTGAATGAGGGCAATGTCCTTTTTCCATGGCTTTGAACCACATTAACAAAAGTCACAGGTTGCTTTGAAGTTTCTCCAAGAATCCAGAGCAAAACACAACTTCGTGCTCATGTAAACAGCTGTGCCAGTTCTAAGACAGAAATGGCTGTAACTGTTTACATGGCTATCACATGTTCCAGGCCCAGGCACATGGGATGACACTTACTGTACCCCTCCTGTTTTTGTCGTAGTGGCTATCCACCAGGCATGAAATTACCTGGAGTGACATTGGCTGGGGCACAAGGAAAAGAAAGGAAGGGGAAGGAGGAGTAATTCCCCTTCCCAAATCACTCTCATGTCCAGGCCATATTACTTCAAGTGATAAGCAACAGCCACCAGCCATTCTGTGAGAACAAAAGGGGGATTTTAAGGATGACTATCCAGTGGCACTGAACTGGGTTTGGCACCACTGGACTGTCAGGATACTTTCCCACTTCTGCAAGACCCAGGGGCTAGTGGCAAAGGCCCCTTCCCACCTCTGCAGCTGCCTGGGGAGCACAGTAAGAACATCCTGGGGCCTCTCCAGACTTCAATACTCCAGATCAGCCTCAGGATATTGTGTCTGTGTAGACACTCTCTTGGGTGACAGCAGAGACTTTCCATAAAGGTTTGCACAGGTGTTAGCGCTACCATAAACACAAAGTTTATCTCTTTGTCTCTGGTGATCATCCAAACAAGACACATAATAGACAAATCAAATCTACTTTTGAGCCTTTTGGCATGTTGTATAGCGTTCAGTTATGACAGAAAAGCAACCACATGGGTAAAAAATTACCTGCAATTTCCCTTTTGTCATAAGTATCTTTGGTTTGGGTTTATAACCAGCTGTATTTCATTCATATTATAGAGTTCATTCACTACCAATGACTGGCACTAGAGAAAACTATTCTCACCACCAATCAGCGAGTATAAAATATCAGCATATAGGCAGGATAACTTAACCCCACATCCTGGCACAGGAAGAGAGGAAGTAGCAGCATATGACCAAGATCTTATGTCAGGCCTACATAGCATAAATCTTCACACATAAAGTTATGTTAAATTTGTTTATATCAGGCAAATATTGTATTGTTTGTTTATATCAGGCTACACATCTAAATGATCAACTGGAGGATTATTATTGCCAATTCCACGTGTGCACTGAACAAAACTGTCCAACTACTTCTCCACAGGAACTTGTGCATACCTAAGACACAGAATACATCTTACCAATGTTTTCTTTTGTATTTTGCCTTTCTTCTTTCTGTACCTAACGTACCTAGTCTGTCTGTGCACTCTTAATATGTGTGAATGTTTGTCTGTGCATGTGCAGTTTTAGTTGGCAATCGTTCCCCTTTTACATTACACATCTATGGAATATTCTGTTGAATCTAGAATAACGAACATGGCACTTAAATGTTAACATAATTTCATAGTGAAATTATACCACTAAAATGAAAATGGGAAAGTCAAATACATTGAAAGCACCAAATCCCTTGTGATCTTTGAAGCTAAGCAAGGTTACCCCTGATTAGAACTTCAGTGATGTATATTAGAGGAAAACAACAGCAAAACACTTCTAACTATGCCTTGCCTAAGAAAATCCTATGAAATTCCTAATGTCATAATAGGTCAACAAACGTCTTGAAAGCACATGCATATCCATGAGTGAAAAATTGTTTGGACAACAGATGCTGAACAACACATGCTAAGAAATAAACTAATATGTCTTCAATGTTGTTGGTTATATTTCCTTGACTTTTTTCGACAGTAGTTCTTGATAATTCTGCCTTTTTAACTTATGCATATTTTTGAAGGGGGAAATCAACTATTTTGCATGGTATGTAAATGGAAAATAGACTTACTCTGCTGGTCGAGGACCATGACGAGACTTTGTTTGTGGCCTCCAGCCCTAGAAAATAACATATGAACTTCTTACTCTAAGTTTTCTACATTTTTAAAATACTAAACCTTGGATAAAGATAATAATAATACCAATAATACTTTATTTATAGGTCACCATATCTCCCCAAAGGGGGGGAGGGGGACTCAGGATTGCAAAGCTTTTAATTAAAAATCAAAATATCTTTAAAATAAAGGCATAGCAAGGGAAAACAGAAAAAATAAAGAATAATTATGAAAAGAATGAAAAGTTAACCCACTCTATGGTACTCCAGAAGATTAAATTTCCTGAATTGTCAGAGAATAGGATAAAATATGTGCTATCTACAGTACTAACAATGAGTTACTACCTTTTCCCTGTATTCACAATCATTTTCTATTCATAAGTTTTAGGTCTAAGAGGAAGTGTGGTGTAGCAATTGGAGCACTACACTATGACTCTGGAGAACAGGATTTGAATCCGTTTAATCAAGGAAATCCACTGGGTGACCTTGGACACATTCTCTCAGCCTTGGAGGAAAGAAAAAGGCAACCTCTCTCTGAACAAATCTTGCCAAGAAAATTTCATTATAGGTTTGCCTTAGAGTCACTTTAAATTGACAAACAAGAAGCTGTTTTCCAGGTGTTGTTCTTAATCTATATGATATATTCATGTCTTCATAATTATATGAAATATGGAGGTTGGTTACATTCATTTACAGATTTTTTTAAAAAAAAATTGTATGTTTAAAAATTAATAATCATTTTAAAATAGTTTTTATTGAGTTTCAATTAAAATATAAAAAAGATATAACATAGCACAACAGAATATAACAAAACAGAAAGGAGAAAAAATAATAATCATTTAAACTTACTTGAACATGTTTGCCTTTCCTTGCAGACAGGGGTGCTTGCCTTGGAGATGCAGCAACTCCTTTAATCTCCAAATCCATTTCAACGACTATCAGCTTTTTAAACATGTAAAACAAAAGCAAAATAAATAAAGATATCCTCATAGATGATAGTGCTTCTAAAAAGATTTTAGTAAGGCAATAAAGTTCTTAGTAAATGTATTTTCCCCTGAATTGTAGCTCTGTCTAAAAATTGTCAATGTATGATTGATTATGTGTCTGAATGTATTATTGAAAATGGTAGTATCTATCCATTTTAATTGCTCTATTTTATGCACAAAATGATAGTAGCTATCAATATTGATACATTTCATTTTCCAGTCTTCACCTGAAACTTGTCATGGTACTTCAAAGCCACGTCTTGCTTTCACTGCCTCAAACATATTTCTTTCTGTTAAAAATAAACTTATTTCTTCATTTATTTGTGATCCTGCCTCTTTGAGACTAGTGATGTGAATGTTGGAACAAGACTCCAAGAGACTAGGCATCAAATCTCAAATAGGCAACAGCAAGATCAATCCCCACTAGGCCACAGAGCTCTGGGGCCTCACTAAACTACAAGATCTGCAATGTTTCCATGGGAGTTAAAATGAAATAATAGTGATATAACATCATAGTGGGATAGGGCTCTTAGTCTCAAAGGTGCTACAAGATTCATTGCATATTGATATTTCAAATAAACACTGCTAAGTTTTTGGGTTCTTCCCCCGTTACAGGTTGGGCACCCCTTATTCTGAAATACAGGCAATCCCCAAGTTAAAAAATGAGATAGGTTCTGTAGGTTTGTTATTAAGCTAAATTTGTATATAAGTCAAAACAGGTACATTTTATAAGTGTAACACCAGCCAAATGCTTTGGATAGCATAGGGAAGGCTTAACACCCCTATGCTGTTTGTTTTTCTGTCTGTGCCCTTTCAGAATATTTCACCTCACTTTCTTTCCTTATGATAACTGGATTGTGAAAAAAGTGGCTTGTTGTGGAAACAAGGACTGATCATAAAGCTTCAGTGGAGGCGCCTTTTCCCCATTAAGATAACCCTCTCAGGAGTGAATTTCCCTTTCGATGGGTCGATTTCTCTCACTTCCTGTTGTCTCACTCAGTTCTTAACTATGAGTCATTTGTAAATCGGATGTTTGTAACTCAGAGACTGTCTGTACTCCAAAATTGTCCTCATGAGCTGCTGAGACAGGGATACCTTTGTTTTCTGATGGTCAAGTGGACACATTGTTTCATGCACAAAATGATTTTAAAATGCTGTGTATATGATAACCTCTTGGCCAGTATTTCTCAACCTGGGGGTCGCAAGGGGGGTGTCAGAGGGGTCACCAAAGACCATCAGAAAACACAGTATTTTATGTTGGTCATGAGGGTTTTATGTGGGAAGTTTGGCCAAATAATATTGTTGGTGGGGTTCAGAATGCTCTTTGATTGTAGGTGAAGTATAAATCCCAGTAACTACAACTCCCAAATGTCAAGGTCTGTTTTCCCCAAATTCCACCAATGTGCACATTTGGCCATATGGAGTATCTTTGCCAAGTTTGGTCCAAATTTGTCATTGTTTGAGTCCACAGTGCTCTCTGGATGTAGGTGAACTACAACTCGAAAACTCATGGTCAATGCCCACCAAACCCTTCCAGTATTTTCTGTTGGTCGTGGGAGTTCTGTGTGTCAAGTTTGGTAAAATTCCATTGTTGATGGACTTCAGATTGCTCTTTGATTGTAGGCGAACTATAAATCCCAGCAAATACAACTTCCAAATGACAAAATCAATTCCCCCCACCCTCTATCGAATCAGTATTCAAATTGGGCCCTATTTGTGCTAAATTTGATCCAGTGAATGAAAATACATCCTATAGATCGGAAATTTACATTGCAATCCATAGCAGTAACAAAATTACAGTTTTGAAATAGCAACAAAAATAATTTTAATACACCATGCGAAACTGTATTAAGGGGTCGCGGCATTAGGAAGGTTGAGAAACAGTGCTCTAGGCTATGTGTATTATAAGATGTTTTTAAAAATAGATTTCTCGTTTAGGCGAGGGTCCCATCTCCATGGTACTTGGGTAGGCAAATACAGGTGTTCCTAAGATCCAAAACCTTTCTGCTCCCAAGCATTTCAGATAAGGGATACCCAACCTGTATCCAACCAAAGCTTTACTATCTACTCTTTTATGTTTCTCTAGCAAAGTGGTTCCCAAACTTTGGTCTTCCAGGTGGCTTGGGCTACATCTACACCAGGTATGGGCCAAGTTGGGCCCTCCAGGTGTTTTGGACTTCCACAATTCCTTACAGCTTCAGGCCCTTTCTCCCCCCCCCCCCCTCAGCCCCTTAAGGATGCATCTACACCAGGCCTGGGTCAACTTGGGCCCTCCAGGTGTTTTGGACTCCAACTCCTACCATTCCTAAGCCTCAGGCCCTTCCCTTTTCCCCCTCAGCCGCTTAAGGATGCATCTACACCAGGCCTGGGCCAAGTTGGGCCCTCCAGGTGCTTTGGACTCCAACTCCCACCATTCCTAACAGCCTCAGGCCCTTTCCCTTTTCCCCCTCAGCTGCTTAAGGATGCATCTACACCAGGCCTGGGTCAACTTGGGCCCTCCAGGTGTTTTGGACTCCAACTCCCACCATTCCTCACAGCCTCAGGCCCTTCCCTTTCCCCCCTCAGCTGCTTAAGGATGCATCTACTCCAGGCCTGGGTCAACTTGGGCCCTCCAGGTGTTTTGGACTCCAACTCCCACCATTCCTAACAGCCTCAGGCCCTTTCCTTTTCCCCCTCAGTCGCTTAAGGATGCATCTACACCAGGCCTGGGCCAAGTTGGGCCCTCCAGGTGCTTTGGACTCCAACTCCCACCATTCCTAACAGCCTCAGGCCCTTTCCTTTCCCCCCCAGCCGCTTAAGGATGCATCTACACCAGGCCTGGGTCAACTTGGGCCCTCCAGGTGCTTTGGACTGTGGGAGTTGAAGTCCAAAACACCTGGAGGGCCCAACTTGGCCCAGGCCTAATCTATACTGTAGGACGAATTAGATTTGGTGGCACTTCAACTGCCATAGCTCAATGCTATGGAATCCTGGGAAATGTAGTTTTGCAATGCTTTCTTTAGCCTTCTCTACCAAAGTTTGGCACCTCAAGAAACTACAACTCCCAAAATTACACAGCACTGGGTCTCTTGCCAAAATACATTCATCTTACAGCAGGCATGGGCCAACTTGGGCCCTCCAGGTGTTTGGGACTTCAACGCCCACAATTCCCAACAGCCTACCGGCTGTTGGGAATTGTGGGAGTTAAAGTCCAAAACACCTGGAGGGCCCAAGTTGGCCCATGCCTGTCCTACAGTGTAGGACTTCCTCTCCCAGAATCCCTGGCTCTATCTTACATTGCCTGGGGCTTCTGGGAGCTGAGGTCCAAAAGTTTGGCCGACAGGAGTTGAGCAAAAACAGGCCAAGGCAGATACAAAATGAAAGCGCCTTGGTTTCCACTGCAGCGTGAGGCGCGCAAGGCCTTGTTGAGGAGAGGAAGTCACCAGTGAAGAAAACCTGCTTCGTTCCCTCAGAAAAATCCCTCCATTTGCCTTGGCTTGTTAGCCTCGCCCACCCCTCAGCCCCTACCCTTACGTTATACTTCGTAAATACGGGTTAAATGGGGCGCAGGACCCACCGTGGAAAAGCTGGGCGGAGATAGAAGCGGCGCTGGCAAGCTCAGGCGAGGCGATAAGGCTTCTCTTGGCCTAGGCCTCGAAGCGCCGCTGCCTGTAACTCGGGTTGCCTAGGCAACCCAGCAAACAAAATGGCGGATCCTCCTCAGACACGCTCTCTTTGCTCTCTTGGTTTAGAGAGGCGCGCGCCTCCTTTTCGCCCCCTTTATCCGCAAGGAAAGGACTCAACTGAGGGCCCTTCCACATAAACCCTGTATCCCAAGATCCCATCCCAGGTTTTCTGCTTTAAACTGGATTATAGGAGTCCACACCGCCAGACCGGTTTACAGCAAAAAAAAAATCAATGCCATACTACAATACAAATGTAAAGACATCTTAAAACAGCATATTAAAATACATAAAAAGCAGAAGTACATCAAAACCACATTGCCATTGAAAACACATAATTCAGACTATAATCAATCTGAGTTTATTCTGGGAAAGCTTCGTTCCACATCCAAGTCTTCACCTGCCTCCTGAAGGACATCAGGGAGAGGGCAGATCTAACATCGCTTGGGAGGGAGATCCACAGCCGAGGGGCCACCACAGAGAAGGCCATGTCTCTCGTCCCCACCAGACGCGGAGGATCTTAACGTCCTTGATGGTTCATAGGGGAGAATTCGTTCGGACAGGTAAACTGGGCCGGAACCTTATAGGGTTTTGTAGTTTAAAACCAGCACTTTGAATTTTTCTCGGAAGCTAATTGGCAAACAGTGGAGCTGGCGCAACAAGGGTGTTGTGCACTCCCTGTACCCAGCTCCTGTCAGTAACCTGGCTGCCGAGTGTTGGAGTAATTGTAACTTCCGAGCAGTCTTCATAGGCCACCCCACGTAGAGAACGTTGCAGTAGTCTATTTGAGATGTAACCAGAGCATGGACTACCATGGCCAAGTCAGACTTCCCAAGGTATTAAAGGAGAAATTGACACCTTAGCAGGAGAAATGTCAGAGGGGAGTGATGCATAAGGATAGAACAGAAGTAGCAGAGTACAGAAATAGCTTGCCAGAAATAATGACGAGAATAATACATTCTGATTGGTGTACAGGCACAGGCTGTGATTCGCCAGAGAACATCATGTGCCTTTAGATAAGAATACAGTCCTGATTGGCCTAGCAGTTCCCATGTGCGTTTGTTTACAAGATAAGTGATTGGTTAGGAAACGCGCATGGCAAATACAGCTTTCACTTGGCAGACAACCAGGAAAAAGCTCAGTAGAAATGTAACAATTTGGGAACACGCCGCTCATAGAGCCATAATATGGAACAATGATGGAAATTAACACTGCGCCAGTTTTTAGCAAATAGGAGTAAGATGCTAGAATGCTTTGTTTAATTGGATAAGATAAAATGGGTTCATGAATGCTAGCCAGTAATGTGCATGAAGAAGGGAGGGACTAAATGTTGACTCCATTAATGGTATAAAACCTGTACACTGGAAATGTTCGGGGTTCTGTTCGCCAAGCGGCCCCGTTTCCGCATAGGGTGGACGGACCCATCAGCTGATGTGATACAATAAAGCTGGGTTTCCTGAATCGCAGTAGAAATTGTCGCGTCATCTCTTCCTTGCGCTCGCATGTTCGGTGGCCTGAGTGTCCTGGGAGTTTTGGGACTCCAAGTTACTGCTTCAGTATGGGTGCAGCTGGTGCACACGCTTTAACTGTGCAAAAGCTGTCCCGGCCACCGCCGAGACCTGGGGCTCCAGGCTCGGCGATGAGTCCAGGATCACTTCCAAACTGCGAACCTGCGCCTTCAGGGGGAGTGTAACCCCATCAAGCACAGGCTGTAACGCTATGCCCTGTTTGGTCTTACAACTGACCAGGAGTACCTCTGTCTTGTCTGGATTTAGGTTCAATTTGTTCGCCCTCGTCCAGTCTGTTACAGCGGCCAAGCACCAGTTCAGGACTTGAACAGCCTCTTTAGTAGCAGGTGGGAAGGAATGACAGAGTTGGACATCTTCTGCGTACAGATGACACCGCATCCCGAAACTCTGGATGATCTCCCCCAGAAAATTGCAATTCAGAAAATTGCATTGGACAGACCACATCGGCTCTAGTTTCTGATACAAAACATATGCCATTCAGTAGCTGCCATCTGCTCGCCCACAGAAAAGCATATTTAATAAGCCTCGACACTAAAGAGGGTTTTGTGAGACCAGTTGCTCTCGTTGCAACGGTGTGAGGACAAGGACCGTATTTTAGTTCTTGCAGACTACAGGTTGGGAACCAATGTTTTACAGTGCAGATGCACCTCTGTCTCAAGAGGCTCACTGAGTAACTGTATATAAAATTGCCAAGCTTCTCTTGTCATGTATGAGTCTTATCTTGATTATATAGAATATATAGATAGGTTTAGCAAAATATTTTCATAGAATCATAGAATAATAAGAGTTGGAAGATTCCACATAGGCCATCTAGTCCAAATCCCTGCCATGTAAGAAAAGCACAATCAAAGCACCCCTGACAGATGGCCATCCAGCCTCTATTTAAAAGTTTCCAAGGAAGGAGCTTCCACCACACTCTAAGGCAGAGACTGCCACTGTTGAACAACTCATACGGTCAGGAAGACTCAGATAATCCAGTTCAAAGCAGACAATCTGGATTATACAGCAGTGTAGACTAAGATAATCCAGATCAAAGCAGTCTGGATTATTTGGCAGGGTAGACTCAGATAATCCAGATCAAAGCAGACAATCTGGATTATTTGGCAGTGCAGACTCAGATAATCCAGTTCAAAGCAGACAATCTGGATTATATGGCAGTGTAGACTCAGAGAATCAAAGCAGACAATCTGGATTATATGGCAGTGTAGCAGACAATCTGGATTATTTGGCAGTGTAGACCCAGACCAGTCAGATAATCCAGTTCAATAATCCAGTTCAAATCAGACAATTTATTTATTTATTTATTTATAGACTATAGAGAATCCAGTTCAAAGCAGACAATCTGATTATATGGCAAAAACACACTCAGATAATCCAGATCAAAGCAGACAATCTGGATTATTTGGCAGTGTAGACTCAGATAATCCAGTTCAAAGCAGACAATCTGGATTATATGGCAGTGTAGACTCAGATAATCCAGTTCAAAGCAGACAATCTGGATTATATGGCAGTGTAGACTCAGATAATCCAATTCAAAGCAGACAATCTCGATTATATGGCAGTGTAGAAGGGGCCCTAATGTTCAGGTGGAATCTCCTTTCCTGTCATTTGAACCCATTGCTCCGAGTCCAGTTTTTTAAGGCACTCCTCATAGGGCTTGTTTTCCAGAGCTTCGATCTATTAAGTTGCCCTCCTCCTTTTCTACAGCTTTCCAGAGTATTTCCACTCTTTCAAACCAAATGAAGTGAACAGCAGAAATAAGAAACACATTACATCTGCACTATGACAATAAACTTAAAAACCAACTACCGATAGTATCAATTCAGAATAACATTTGGTATTTGTTCCAAGTTATTTCAATACAAACAAATGGCTAGAAACATTTTACTGTGAGAGAAAACAAAAAGGCTTACGATGTATTTGTTGCCATTCCTCAACTTTAATCATTGTAAAAATATGATAAAACTTGACAGCATATAGGACTTTCAGTATAATATAAATAAATAGAAAAGTTTCATAAATATCTCATTTCAAAGCATATTACAGTAAACGTGTACCTATTACAGGATAATTTTAAAGTGCATAATAAGATGTGCAGTAATTCATTATCGACTTCTGTTTTATTCATTTCTAATACGGCGTCTTAATCCAACGTCTGCTGAATCTAGATTAGCTACTTCAGCAGTTTCCATCTTTGGTTCCTCCATTAGATTAAGTAAGAACTCGTGATCAAAGTGTTCATGTTCTTCTTCATCAACATGTTCCTCAGTGTCATCAAACAGCACTTCATGCTCACATTTTTCATCACTCTCCTCACTCTTCTCCGTCTCAGGAGGTTCACCGAATGATTGAATAAGATCTTCAAGCTTCTCTTGGCAAGTATGGCTAATATCTTGATTTTCAAAGAAACAAGTAAAATTTTAAATTACTGGTGAGTTTAGTGTCTTTACAATAATTAAAATAAACGCTGTCCTCAAATTATATGCACATATAATGCCTTAATTATGTCATTATATACTGCATTAATAATTGACTTCCACATTGAATCATAAACCAGATTCCTTCCGTTAGAAAAGAGCAAAAGTTCATAGATCATATACAGAAAACATAGCGAAAAAATAAAGCAGAAGCAAAAATCTTCTTCCACACCTACATCTGCTTCATTCATTCTAGCAGGGAAAACCAAAAGCTGTACATAGTAAAATGAGTGTGAATCATCCCTTTCTATTAAAATGAAGGAAGGTTACCATATTAGAACAATATATGTGAGAATTGTGAAATTAATAGCCAAATCACAAGGCATAGAACTGGTTTAGATTAGAATACTGCACTATACCAGCAAACTCTCATCTCACATTAAGACCATAAAAACATATGTGGCATTGTTTGGGATCTAAGAGTGCATTTACATTGCAAAAAAAAGTAATTTGACACAATTTTAATTGCCATGGAATTATGGGAGCTTTTTTCATGTCAGAAGCAGCATGAGAAACTGCAAGTTGCTTCTGGTGTGAGAGAATTGGCCATCTGCAAAGGGATGCCTGGATGTTTTACCATCCTGTGGGAGGCTTCTTTCATGTTCCTGCATGGATAGCTGAAGCTGACAGATGGGAGCTCACCTTGTCTCGCAGATTCCAACTGCCGACCTCACAGGATTTAACCCACTGCAGCTCCATTATGGAAGCTGTAGACCTATAATGCTTTTTTTTTTTACAAAGAAGACAAAAAGCATTTTGGAAGCTGTAGTTCTATAATGCTTTCTGTCTTCTCTGTCAAAACAGTGCTAGTTCCTCACCAAACTACAACTCACAGGATTCCATAGCATTGAGCCATTGCAGTTAATGTGGTGTTAAAGTATAGATGCACCCCAAATTATCAAACGGAGGAGTTTTTGTTACAAACTGTAAAACGGCAAATAAGTAATTACCTTGTGGTTTCATTGCTGACTTGTCCAATCCACTTTCTTTCATCAACTTCCTAATGGACTCAAGTTGTACCATAATTTCGTCTTTCTGTTCAGAGGCCAGGGCATTAATACTGAAAAGCCAGAAAAGAATGACTTGACAATAAGTGGTAGCAAAAGGACTGAACTTATGTATTCCACCCAAATAAAGATTTTGAAGTTGGGCTACAATTCTGGAACTAGGGTTCTAATCCCCACTAGGCCATGGGAACTCACTGAGTAACATTATCTCAGGCTCAGAGGAAGAGAAAAACAAAGCCCTCTGAACAATTTTTGCTAAGAAATTCCCAAGGATTGCCATAAATTGGGAACACAACAAGAAGTTTAATGCTAAATGAGTTTGGGGCTCATATTCTACCCTGTAAAGAAAGATGGGAGTGAGAGTTTAAAAACACAAATAATCACACACCAAAAACTCTCAACGTTACATTCTTATCACAGCAGTTTTAATGCAGTAGGACTAGCTGAGCCAGCCAAGTAGTCACTACAGTAATATCTTGAAAACATGAAGTTCAAGTTGCCAGGAACTGATTAAAATTAAAAGTACTGTCAATCTGCATACATGGAGATCTGATTTCAAGGAGCAAAAACTGGTCAGTGTGAAGGAGTTAACACTACTATCCAGTTTCACTGCCCACAATGCAGTCAGAGGCAGTTAGGTACACCAATGAAATTTGGTCCAACTTCTAGACAGATGCATTGGATTAAGACGGTGATATGTCCATCAAAGTGTTATTTTCCTATTTGCTTAGCCATCACTATGTTATGTATTTTTAGCCAAATCATTACAAAGTGGCGTTAGTGTGATAAATATCTCTGTGATATTTCTGTTCAGCTCACAAGCATTTATTTATTTATTTATGATATTTCTAGCCCGCCTTTTTCAAGCCTGTAGGTGACTCAAGGCAGCAACTATTCGATGCCGTAAGCATATACAGTATAAAATTTAAAACATTTAAACAAATTTATAAGATCATACAATAAAAACAATTTAAAAACATATAAAGTACAGAAATATAACGTTTGCATGCCTAATGGAATTCAAAATTATATTATTAAAGCAAAATGTTATGGTTTAGCCTGGTTTACTTACCAGCTCGAAAGTGGATCTAACTGAGTTAACAAAGAATTCAGCATTTTCTCCGTTTGAGCTAGATGTTGCTCCAGCTCCACAAGCTGATGTTCTACAAGTGAGAACAAACACTTACTGAATGAGTCTATTTGGTTGTGCTAACAATCTGCATGCACATTTCCAAAAACAGCGACTATATACTGTTTATAAAGAAGAAATTATATAATTCGATGGGACTTAAAACATTCTATTAACTAGGCCTCGTGAAAGTTTCATATTGTTCAGATTAAAAATGCTTTAAGTTACACAATTAAGTAAACGAATTTTCAAAAGCCTTCTCTTCTAGGACAGTAATGAAACAAAGAATTTATTGCAAGATTTCATATACAAGACAGATTTGTATGGAAATCAAATATACATCAAGTTTCATTTCCAGCGTGGTTGTTTTCCTAAAACTTCCATTCTCCAAACAGACTGTGTAATGCCTACACATTTTCCTAGAAATAATGTTATGAGGCAGCTTTGGTATAAAATCAATAAGATGTGGGCAGAATGCATTTCTAATTGTAGAATATTCTTACAATACAATCCCCATGTGCAATCCACAAGACATGGCATATTATATATTTTTTAAAACCAATTTAGTTTAATAAGCTCAATATGATCAAATTTATAAACATAGTGCTCAAATCTACTTTGGCAATAATTTTTCAAGAATTTAAAAAGAATTACCTTCAACTAATTATTCTTAAAACTGAGGAATATTTAACTTTGCATTCAGTTTACTTCATTTTGACCAGACTCTTCATTAATCCGTCTTGTATATGGTGGTAAAAGGGAAGGATATTTCTATAAATAAGTAGATGTCAAACAGCTCGTTGTCAAAGCATGCTATCTCTCTGAATGAACAGCAATCAAACTATGATGTCTCTAGTTAACTACATGTTCCCATTTCAGCCACATATGTTATGGTTATTATCAACTTTGGAAGAAGTCAAGGGCTGAAGCTGTTTTAAGGTGCTTTTGGCTTGTTACAAACTGGCAGTTAAAACCTTCCAGTTCAGATAAAATGAAAAGCATCTTAAACCCTTTTCATTTAATAACAAATCATATAAAAGAAGAAGCAAAAGAACTACACTACCTGTTTCTTTTGTCTTATCTTCTGTGTTTTTCTCTTTATTTGTTAACTTTTCTTCTTGTGCTTTCATCTGCAATTGGTAAAATAAATTTCACTATAAATGAATCAACAAATCTTCCACTGTTTTAAAAATTGCAATCTAATGATTAGAGCCCCAAGACACAATTAAGCAAGGAATATCACTTAATGTTAGAAGCAAACTGTACCACTCCCACATCTATGCTGGATTAAAGTGTTGTCCTTCTAAATGTTATTTCTTTGAACATGCTCCTCTTGGAGAAAAAAGGCACCAGGAAACATATATTCTATTTAATTATTCATGTTTAAAGAATGAGACATGATACTTTACTTGTGTGTGTTTACGTGCTACCTCCAAAACCATTTAGTTTATGTGAAGAGCAAAAGAATACAAAGGTTGATGAAACATGTTGAACTGCTCTTCGTTTGTGTGGTGTAGAAGCCTACCTCTGTTCTTTACATATTATCACTACTTCTAATCCCATATTATCAGGTAGCAAAGCCAAGGAACACATCTACGTCAATTACTGAGGTATACTTACATTAAGCTATGCATTACACCCTCTGACAAAGTGCAGTTTATGAGCTGACTTATTTCAACTAACCAGTTAAGACTGATTACAGTTTAGGGTGCAGACATACTAAACCACAGTTAATCTAAAAATAGAAGCCTTTCACATCATGGTCAAGGTGAACAAGGGAAAGAGTACACAAATCTAAAACTTGCTGTGGTTCATCTTTGTCTTGCCTAATTCAGTTAGAAACAAGATGAATACATATTTTAAAACTCTACTGGATATAATTTAATAACACTTTTCATGCAGCAAGATGAGAAAGTCTATCTGAAATAATTGTAAAGAAAAAATTGCTAATATCCAAAATAACAAAGAGAAAGAAAACTAGCTTTCTCACTTGGCACGGCATATCTGAAACTACGTTTACATAGGGGCATTCTGCAGAATCAATTCCAGTAGCATTAAAACCTATAGCATAATAGCCCTCTGGCTCCTTAATAACTACCTTTAAGAACTTGTACACAGCAAACACTCCCGCACCGAGAGCATATAAAGGCATGAGCGTTAAAGCAAAATCTTTGCCGTTCCCTCTGCTCCGTTCAGTCTTCAGCTCCTTCTCCATTGCGTTCCTCATTTGTTGAATGCTCTGATACATTTTAGTGTCAGAATTTTCTGAATTCATTTGTGACTGGAGAAGTCTTTCTGGTCTACCTATAAATCAAATACACAGAATATTTCAAATTCATTCCAACTGAAAGTTCAGTATAACACATCAATTTTTTATCATTTAAGATTGAGTATTTTTTTGTAGTCTTGAACTTGCTTGAGACTTCTCAGATGGGTATAGGAAAAAATACTTTTGCTGCATTATAGACGTGGTTGGAGTGCAATTGCTTAAATTACAGTTTCTGCAGGAAGATCAGAAGCCTGAAGCACAAAAATAATTGTCAGCAAGTAATTAACTCTTGCTTATTTATCATATGTCTTCAATTATAAGATGTATCTTAATTTCACTACCAAGAACCAAAATGTGTAAGATACACCTGAGATTCTGAGACGTACTTCATTTTTAGAGATGTGTATATATAGGTGGGAAACGTGGGTCTTAGAATTGAAGAAATACAGTTGAATTGGATTTCATTTAACATATTTGAGTGTTGGACTACAACTCTGCAGATCAAGGTTACATCAGATTACAACTCTGTCATGGAAATCAACTAGGACTAGGTGATCCTGGTCAAGTCAAATTATCTCAGAAAATCCCTGTGATAGGTTCCCCTTTGGTTCTCCATAAGTCAGAAACGATTTGAAGATAGACAAAGAGAACACAGTAAGTGTACACCATTAGATGCTACATAGCATGCATAACACTATGTAACAACATTTGAGAATGTTTTTTGTTCCTAGTCTGAAAGTGTTATTTCCTGTTTAATTGTGCTCCAGAAACATTGTTTTTTTGTGGCTGCCACAAACTATGTTGAATTGGTTGAGAGTCTATCAGATATTCATTGAAAAACTATAGCAAAACATGCTGCAGGGTGTATCACATAAACATAGGGTTTTTTCAGTTTAATAAACCTTTTCCTTATTTTTATGATAGAACCAATTAGGAAATGACATTTATAATGAAGGGAAAAAACCATGTTACATCGTGTTATTTATTTATTTACATCATTTATATTCCGCCCTTCTCACCCTGCAGAGGACTCAGGGCAGATCACAATGCACATATACAGGCAAACATTAAATGCCATAGACATATAATATATATAGACAGACAACGATTGGTCGAGAGCTCACCCCGACCCGGGCAGGCCTTGAACTCATGACCTTCTGGTCAGTAGAGATCTTATGCAGCTGACTCCCAGCCAGCTGCGCCACATTCCCGGTGCAATCTATGGGTGCATCTACACTACAGAATTAATGCAATCTGACACCACTTTAACTGCTATGGCACAATGTTATACGAGTCATGGCAACTATAGGTTGGCGCCAGCACTCTTTGGCACAATCATAGAATTGGAAGAGACCTCACGGGGCATCCAGTCCAACCCCCTGCCAAGAAACAGGAAAATTGTATTCAAAGCCCCCCTGACAGATGCCCATCCAGCCTGTTTAAAAGCCTCCAAAGAAGGAGTCTCCATCACACTCCGGGGCAGAGAGTTCCACTGCTGAACAGCTTTCACAGTCAGGAAGTTCTTCCTAATGTTCATATGGAATCTCCTTTCTTGTAGTTTGAAGCCATTGTTCCGCGTCCTAGTCTCCAGAGTAGCAGAAAACAAGACTGCTCCCTCCTTCCTATGACTTTCCCTCACATATTTATACATGGCTATCATGTCTCCTCTCCGCCTTCTCTTCTTCAGGCTAAACATGCCTAGCTCTTCAAGTCGCTCCGCATAGGGCTTGTTCTCCAGATCCTAGATCATTTTAGTCGCCCTCCTCTGGACACATTCCAGCTTGTCAATATCTCTCTTCACTTGGGGTGCCCAGACTTGGACACAGTGTGATTCCAGGTGTGGTCTAACCAAGANTAGAGGGGGAGGATGACTTCCCTGGATCTAGATCGGGCCTGGGCAAATTTGGGCCTACCAGGTGTTTTGGACTCCAACTCCCAGCATTCCTAGCAGCCTCANGCCCTNTCCTTTTCCCCCNCAGCCGCTTAAGCGGCTGAGGGGAAAAGGAAAGGGCCTGAGGCTGCTAGGAATGCTGGGAGTTGGAGTCCAAAACACCTGGTAGGCCCAAATTTGCCCAGGCCTGGTCTAGACTAGACTCCTACTGATGCAGGCCAAAATCTCATTGGCTTTTTTTGCCGCCGCATCACATTGTTGGCTCATGTTGAAGTTGTTGTCCATGAGCCAACAATGTGACGGCTGAAGATCCAATAAAACTATAACTCCCATATTCCATAGCATTGAGCCATTGGGGTTGAAGTGGTGTCAGCCTGGATTAAATGTAGATCAGGCCTGGGCAAACTTCGGCCTTCCAGGAGTTTTGGACTTCAACTCCCACAATTCCTAACATAATTGTGGGAGTTGTAGTCCCACTCAGCTCCACCCTCGATCTAGTCGAGGAAGCTGATTTGCAGCTGAGGCAACTCCCAAGATACCCCGAGCCATCTCATCCCGAAGGCCGGCCTTCCAAGGGCGAGCCGGGAAAGGCGTTACCGTAGCGGTGCTGATGCGGTTCGTGGCGGCCGGGGGAGGCCTTGGCCCCGCGGTTGGCCCTCCCGGCCCCGCCAAACATCCGGGGCATCACCACGAAGGCGCAGAGCACCAGCACCACCGAGACCGCCACCTGCTGCACCGCCGACAGGCCCAGCGCCGCCATCGCGGAACCGCCTCGCCCTGCAAAGGCCGAAACAGGAAGAAGCCTTCGCAAGGAGGAAGCAGGCCAGCGAACCATAGACTTGCGACAGGAACGTTCTCTGCTTCTCCTCTGCTTCTTTCTCCTGACAGCGCCCCCTGGTGGGCTCCGGAGGTGCACATTCCACACTGAGGAATGAATACCATTTGACACCGCTTGAAAGGCCAAGGGTTGAATGAAAAGTAATGCCTCCACCTTTGTAACTCCTCAACCGATGGCAGTACTGGTATGAGTCAAGGACTGGCTTGTTCAGTAGACTCTCCTCTACAGCTCCATTTTGGTGGGAAGCCTTAGCATTGAACGGTTGTGTTGTTAAAGTGCGATGTGTGGAACCCTGGCTATCGGAAGATCTGTGCACGATGGGTACCCAGGATGCTGTCGCCGGAAATGAAAGCGCGCAGGCTTGAAATCTGCCAGGAACCGTGACAGCTTCAGAAAACTTGTTCATTGTTGGCAGATATGTATCCAATGGTCTAGAGCAGTGTTTCCCAACCTTTTTTGAGCCACGGCACACTTTTTACATTTGCAAAATCCTGGAGCACACCACCAACCAAAATGACACAAAATGACACTCTAACACAGTAATACATATAGTTAATATGTTTTTAAATGTATTTATACACTTAGTGTGAAACCTGGGCCTGTTTCGATGAACACAACATAGTTATCCTGGCAGGAATGGCAGAAAGACACAAACTTCCCACACAGGACTCCCATAACCAAGAGAAAATGCTATAAAAGTTTGGTGGGCATTGACCTTGAGTTTTGGAGTTGTAGTTCACCTATATCCAGACAGCACTGTGGACTCAAACAATGTTGGATCAGGACCAAACTTGGCATGAATACTCAATATGCCCAAATATGAACGCAGATGGAGTTCAGGGGAAATAGACCTTGACATTTGGGAGTTGTAGTTGCTGGGATTTATAGTTCCCCTACAATCAAAGAGCATTCTGAACCCCACCAATGATAGAACTGGCCAAACTTCCCACACAGAACCCCCAGGAGGCAAGAGGAGGTCTCTACTTGGGGAAAGGGAGGCAGGCCTTCCCAATGCATGGAGAGGGAGAGACCAAGTAGACAACGGATGGGGAGGGGGGTGTTTGTAATTTTGTGCCTATATCAAGGGTTTGTTAGGGTTTTTATACTTCAACACACTAGACCCCCCCCGGGAGATTCCAATTTTCCACGGCACACCTGATGATCGCTCTCGGCACACTAGTGTTGGGAAACACTGGTCTAGTGTTTATGTGGAAAAGTGAATAGTGGTAGAGAGCACATTGTAAGGATGATTTCTGCATTTGGTTTATTAAAATATTCCCATCCAAACCCAAGTAAAGAAGGTGTAGGCATTACTTTTCATTCAACCCTCGTAGTTTGGCAAAGTACCACTTTGGCAGAGAAGGCTAAAGACTATGGCAGCCTGTAGCCATAACAGTTAATGTGGCATCAAACTGCATTAACCGTGCAGTGTAGATGCACCCTAGGAAACCACTGAGTAATTCTTGGATGCCAAGTGTTTTGAATGCTGGATTTTATTCAGATTTTGGAACATCTGTATTTACATATACATGCACATACACAACAGAGATTAGATCCAAATTTTAACACAAATTCACTTATGTTTCATAGAGACATGAAGGATCCAATTTTGGGAAACACTCGACTTAACACAATAGGTGCAGGCTGATGGCCCTTCCACACAGCCCTATATCCCATAATATCAAGGCAGAAAATCCCACATTATCTGAGTGTGGACTCAGATAACCCAGTTCAAAGCAGATATTGTGAGATTTTCTCCCTTGATATTTTGGGTTATAAGGCTGTGTGGAAGGGCCCTGAGTATCCCTTATCCAAAATATTAAGGCTCAGAAGTGTTTTGAATTTTTTTCCCTCCTAGATTTTGGAATAACTGCATTTATTTTCATAGATGAATAAGGAGATATCATGGAGATGGGGCTCAAGCCAAAAATGAAATCCATTCATGTTGCATATACACTTTATTATACACATATTTATTATTTTATTTATTGCATTTCTGTACTGCTTTTTTCACCCCTGGGGGACTCAAGGTGGTTTACAATGTAATAATTTTAAAATTCAATGCCTCACATATATGTCGGACATAAGACATTATACTTGCTCCAGTCCTGAGGTTGTCATTTAACTACTTCATTATTGCTATCACTCACCGAATGCTTGTTTGAATAGCCAAGATTTAGGTTGAGAGGAAGGGGCTAATCTAGTTTCGCTGGGGAGTTCCACAGCCGAGGGGCCACTACCGACAAGGCCTTGTATCTCGTTTCCACCAATCGCACCTGCGAGTGCGACAGGACCGAGAGCAGGACCTTCCCAGCCAATCTTAGCACTCTCACTCATAAAAGTAAGCTGGACAGGAACTGTTGCAGTGGTTCTCAACCTGGGGGTCCCCAGATGTTTTGGCCTCCAACTCCCAGAAACCCTAACAGCTGGTAAACTGGCTCGGAATTCTGGGAGTTGTAGGCCAAAACACCTGGGGACCCACAGGTTGAGAACCACTGGTTTAGGAATTTATAGGCTAAAGCCAACGAGGGGAGGGTTGTATGCTCCCTGTATGCCGCTCCAGTAAGAAACCTGGATGCCATCCGTTGGACTACTTGGAACTTCCAAACAGTCTTCAAAGGCAGCCCCACATAGAGCATGTTGCAGTAGTCTATTTGATATGTACCGAGAGCGTAGACCTCCATGGCCAAGTCTGACTTTTCAATGTACAGGCACAGGTGGCACACAAGTTTTAATTGTACGAAAGCTCCCCTGGCCACCGCCAAAACCTGGGGTTCCAGGCTAAGCAATAAATCCAGAACTCCCAAGCTGCAAACCTGTGTCTTCAAGGGGAGTGTAACCCTGTCCATCACAGGCTGTAACCTGTTGGGCCTTACGACTGACCAGGAGTCTGTCTGGATCCAGTTTCAATTTGCTCACCCTCATCCAGACCATCACAGCTGCCAAGCACTGGTTCAGGAAATTACAGCCTTTGACAATACATAGAACTTTTAATGCTTTCATGCATGAAATAAAGTTTGTTTATATTGAACTATCAGCAAAGGTGTCCCTATCTCAGCAGCTCATGTGGACTATTTTGGAATTCAGGATAAGAGATGCTTGGCATGTATCACTAATGGTTTTTAGGGACATCTCTTCAATATCCAATGCACTCCCAAATGGAAGTTGTCTCTTTGGAATGGAATAATGCAGAAGACTCACGAACCTGAGTACATCTACACTGTAGAACGGATGCAGTTTAACACCACTTTAGCTGGCATGGCTCTATGCTATGGAATCCGGGGAGTTGTTGTTTTGTGAGTTATCAGCCCTTTTCAGCAGAAGACCTTGTGAAGCTAAAACTCCGACTCCATAGCATTATGCCATGGTAGTGAAGAAGGTGTCAAACTGCAATATTCCTACGCATAGTTATGCCTCATCCCAACTTCCACAAGAAAAATGGGATCCGAGTGAATGAAGCAGAATTTTATATACATACATATATACATACATATGTGTGTGTGTGTTTGTTGTTTATTTGTTTCCAACTCTTCGTGACATCATGGACCAGCCCACGCCAGAGCTCCCTGTTGGCCGTGGCCACCCCCATCTCCTTCAAGGTCAAGCCAGTCACTTCAAGGATACCACCCATCCATCTCACTCTTGGTCGGCCCCTCTTTCTTTTTCCTTCCATTTTCCCCAGCATCATTATCTTCTGCAAGCTTTCTTGTCTTCTCATTATGTGGCCAAAGTATTTCATCTTTGCCTCTAATATCCTTCCTTCCAATGAGCAATTGGACATTATTTCCTGGAGTATTGACTGGTTTCATCATGTGGTCCAAGGCACTCTCAGAATTTTCCTCCATCACCAGAGTTCAAAAATGTCTATCTTCCTTTACTCAGCCTTCCGTATGGTCCAGCTCTCACATCCATAGGTAATACAATTGCTTTAACTATGTGGATCTTCGTTGCCAGTTTACCCTATATATACAGTATAATGGGTAAGATTTCCCCTTGACATTAAGTCTAGTTGTGTCCTACTCTTTGGGGGGTAGGGTTAGGGCCAAAGCAGTACCTATTGATCTCACATTTGCATGTTTTCGAACTGCTAGGTTGGCAGAAGGTTTAACCCACTGTGCCACCAGGAGATCCATATATATATATATATATATACACACACACACACAGACAGACAGGTCCTTCTCAAAAAATTAGCATATAGTGCTAAAGTTCATTATTTTCCATAATGTAATGATAAAAATTAAACTTTCATATATTTTCGATTCATTGCACACCAACTGAAATATTTCAGGTCTTTTTTGGTTTTAATACTGATGATTTTGGCATACATATCTCAAAAAATTAGCATATTCCATCCGACCAAATATGCTAATTTTTTGAGACAGTATTTTTGGGTTTTCAGGAGCTGTATGCCAAAATCATCAGTACAAAACAAAAGAAGACCTGAAATATTTCAGTTGGTGTGCAATATATGAAAGTTTAGTTTTTACCATTACATTATGGAAAACAATGAACCTTAGCACTATATGCTAATTTTTTTAGAAGGACCTTTATATTATGTATGTGTGTGTGGATATTTTCAGGAGATATATATATATAAACACACACATTTTCAGGATGGTGTGTGTATATATTCTGGATATATATATTTATAGCCTTAATGTATGTGTGTGTGTGTATATGGATATTTATTGATTTGACATTTATATGCCGCCCTTCTCACCCAGAAGGAGACTCAGAGCGGCTTACAAGTAATATGTAATATTAATATATCATATTAACATAGCACAATATTAGTATTATATATTACTATTTTGTACTATACCATTATACTGTCATATAATTAGTAATATTACATGTAGTATAAAATATATAATTATATTATTAGTATTATATTGTATTAAATTATAATACTATATACAATATATATTACTACCACAGCACAGGAGGCAAGGTGGAACTGTATATATCTCTCTCTCTCTCTCGGCATTACTTCGCGAACGAAGATTCAGGAAGGACTCATCCCACGCTTTTTACAGGCGCGTTGATGACTAAAAAGGCCAATCTGAGATAGGCAAGTTCGGTTGCAGAAAGCGCAGCAGAAAGTCTCCTTGGGTGATGTTTTTTCCAAGTTGCGGTTCTTTCTGCGTTGTCGTTTCTCTTCGAGACCCATTCGGCGTGTCTTCTCGAAAGAGGCCGCAGCATTGTGGATAGTGCTTCTCCATGCCTCCCGATGTGAGGCCAGGGTGGACCATTGTTGGTGATCAATTTGGCCAAGCCTGAGATGTTGTTTCAGGGAGTCCTTATATCTCTTTTGGGGGGCGCCTCTCTTGCGCTGACCCGTGGCGAGTTCACCGTAGAGTAGTATCTTTGGGAGGCGGTGGTCCTCCATCCTAGAGACGTGTCCTGCCCAGCGCAGCTGTGTTCTCAATAGCATGGCCTCAATGCTGGTGATCCCTGCTTGCTCAAGGACAGCAACATTCGTCACATAGTCGGTCCAGTGTATATTTAAGATTGTGCGAAGACAGCGCTGATGAAAGCGCTCGAGGAGTCGTAGGTGTTGGCGATAGGTGACCCATGTTTCAGACCCATAGAGGAGAATGGACAGTATGATAGCTCTGTACACACTGATTTTGGTGCTTTGTCTCAGGTGCTTGTTGCTCCAGACTCTTTTGTGAAGCCTTCCGAATGCACTATATGCCTTTGATAATCTGTGATCTATCTCTTTGTCAATCTTGGCGTCTGAAGAGATGATGCTTCCCAGGTAGGTGAACTGCTGAACGGACTTAAGCACAGATGTGCCTATGCTGACGTGAGGATGGTGGTGTTCTTCCTGTGGTGCGGGCTGGTAGAGGACTTCTGTTTTCTTCAGGCTGACTTCCAGCCCAAACAGCTCTGCAGCTGTTGCAAAGCAGGATGTGAGGCGCTGCAGGGCTGCTTCTGAATGGGCGACAAGGGCAGCATCGTCAGCAAAAAGTAGCTCACGGACTAGATAGTTTAGAGTCTTAGTGCGAGCCCTCAGACGGCTTAAGTTGAACAAGCTACCATCAGTACGATAGCGTATATATATGCCGTCTTCTTCTTGTAGGTCTGCCATAGCCCTTTGGAGCATCATGCTGAAGAAGATTGTAAATAGGGTTGGTGCAAGAACACAACCTTGTTTCACTCCATTAGTTATGAGAAAGGGCTCCGAGAGAGCATCGCCATATCTGACTTGACCGTGCTGGCCCTCATGTAACAGGACAATCATTTTGAGGAACTTGGGGGACATCCTAGACGTTCCAGGATCTGCCACAGACCTTTCCTGCTCACAGTGTCGAAGGCTTTGGTGAGGTCGACAAATGTTACATAGAGTCCTTTGTTCTGCTCTCTACATTTCTCTTGCAGTTGTCTAAGGGCAAAAACCATATCTGTGGTGCTCCTATTTGCTCTGAAGCCGCATTGGCTTTCAGGGAGAAGTTCTTCTGCAATAGCCGGAACTAATCTGTTCAGGAGTATCCTTGCAAGGATTTTTCCAGCAATGGAGAGCAGTGTTATACCTCGATAGTTTGAGCAATCGGATTTTGTTCCCTTTTTCTTATACAGGGTGATGATAACTGCATCTCGGAGATCTGATGGCAGTTCACCTTTTTCCCAGCAACTCACAAGGAGCTCGTGGAATTTATCATGCAGTACATGACCTCCCTGTTTCAAAGCTTCAGGTGGGATTCCATCGATCCCGGCTGCCTTGACATTTTCAACTGCTGTATGGCCTCAATGGTCTCTTCAGAGTGGGAGCTGTGTCCAGTTCATTTTCATTGGTTGTTGTATCATGTGTTGGATAGCTGAACCTTGGACTACTCGGCTGGCATTAAAGAGACCCTGAAAATGTTCAGCCCATCGGTTCAGGATGGAGGTTTTATCAGTAATTAGTGTTTGACCATCTGTACTGTATAAGGGGCTTTGGACCTGATAAGTAGGTCCAAACACTGCTTTGAGAGCTTCATAAAAACCTCTGTGATCACCGAGATCTGCACAGCGTTGTGTCTTTTCTGATAAATCAATCCACCACTTGTTCTGGATGTCTCTGAGTTTTTGTTGGAGTTTACTACATGCGAGACGAAAGGCTGCTTTTCTTACATGGCAAGATGGCTGGGCGAGGAATGCCTGGTGAGTGGTTCTCTTCTTTGCCAACAGCTCCTGGATCTCTTGGTTGTTTTCATCAAACCAGTCTTGGTTTTCTTAAGGGAGAATCCTAGGGATTCTTCAGCAGACTACAGGATACTGTTTTGATGTGTTGCCAGGAGCTGTAGGAGAAGAATCTGTAGGGTGGACTTCAAGTTTTGCTTGCAGATTTACCTGGAAGTTGTCTCTCACAACAGCCTGTTGAAGACTGTTGACTTGGAGTCTCCTCTTTAAGATGCCACCCCTCTTAGGTTTGAGCTTAAGGTGTAGATTTAGTTTACATCTTACAAGGCGATGGTCTGTTTGACATTCTGCACTGGGCATCACTCGAGTATGACGGACATCACGAATGTTTCTCTGGCGCACTAAAACATAGTCAATGAGGTGCCACTGCTTGGATCGGGATGCATCCAGTTGGTCTTCAAGCTATCTTTCTGCTGAAAGATGGTGTTTGTAATAGTCAGCTGCTGTTCTGCACAAAACTCTAGCAGAAGGCGCCCATTATCATTACAGTTTCCAACACCGTGCTTGCCTAATACACCTTTCATGGCTTCAAAGTTTTTTCCTACTCTGGCATTGAAATCACCAAGGATAATGATTTTATCTTCTGCAGGGACCTTTTGTATGAGGTGGCGTAGGTCTGAGTAGAATTTGTCTTTCTCCACAGGGTCAGCTTGCATAGTTGGGGCATATATACTGAAGAGAACAGCATGTGGGAGGCGTAAGGAGATAATGCGATCAGAGTGACCTGTCGGCAACGTCTCGAGTTTAGAGGCGATGGAATTTTTAATCATAAAGCCTACTCCTGAAAGATGTTTCTCAGTTTTGGGTTTGCCAGACCAGTAGAGTGTGTAGCCGGCACCGTGTTCTTTAAGGCTGCCTTCCTCATGGAGACGAACTTCACTAAGAGCAGCGATGTCAATGTTAAGCCGTGATAGTTCATGGGCTATTAGAGCAGAACGACGCTCAGGACGTCCACTATCTGCAGAATCTTGCATGGTTCTGATGTTCCAGCATGCAAGTGTCAGTCTATTTGCACCTTTGCAGGCAGGTGTTGGCCTTTGTTTCTTTGTCTTTGTTCGACCGCATCGGAAGATGCCCGTTGGCCGCGGCTAGCCAACCAGGTAGACGGGGATGAGCTTTCGTTAGGCCACCTTTTCTAGGCCCCTCTCCATACGGAGCAAGCAGTGCTCTCCTTAAAAAGGCTGCTTGGTCGTTCAGGATGCTGCCGAACAAGACTGTCATCTCCCGGGTCAGTCTCGAGCGACCAAAGTCCTGAACCGCCTGCATGCAGGGTTGGGTCTGCGGCTTCCAGTGCATCTTTACACCTACCGTTTCGTCCCTCGCCTATCGCTACAGGGCTTTTTCGGAAGTTGGATGTGTCCTTCGAGCCTGTGCAATGGATGTTTCTGGTGGAGCGCAGCGTGCACAGAACTGGCCTCACCCTTTAAACCAAAGGTTCATCTGCCAGGGCCTAGCAAGCTTGGACGGTGGCAGCGAGGTCCTCAGGTCGTAGGTTTGGTTCGAGTTTCCTTCTCTTAGATGGTTGACCTTACAGGGTTAGACGAGCACCATCTGCCCGGGTTTGAAATCAGAGTTTTCCTTCTCTTAGGATGGTTGCCAAAAGGCTAGAGAGCCCATCCTGCCCATTGACACTCTTTGTCAGACCCTTCGGTTGTGACCTGTCTGGTATGGGAGGCCCTACCGCCGGCTATTATGCCACCGCCAGCATAGCTCACAACTTCACTAGGGTACGCAAGCCTCTCCCCCACTGCAAGGGGGCGCCAATGGAGAGGCAATATATCCTGAATATATATATATAGAGAGAGAGAGAAATAGAAAATAACACATATGGTAAATGAACCCAAAATCCCACAATCCTGTAGGCTGCACCCTATATTACAGGCGAAGTGGAAGAAACCACTCGATGGTGAGGGAGATTTTAGCGAAGCAGAAGAAACCATTCGTTCGTTTGGGGGGCGCGTGTTTTTTTATGGATTTGGTCCCCTGTCGGATTTAGGGCCGCGACCATAGGAGGGGGACCGTTGCTCGCGCGCGCAGCCCCTCCGCGGCTCCTGCGATGGGGAAGGCGTGGCGCTGGCTTCTGCTGGGACTCCTCCTCCTTGCCGCCGCCGCTTTGGGAGCGAGACAGAATTTCGCCCCTTACCCCGAAATCGACAACAGGGCCTTTATCCAAGAGTATGTCAACGCCCACAACCTATTTCGGAGATCGGTCGAGCCCAGCGCTGCCAACATGCTGTACATGGTGTGTGCGCGTCCTGAAAGAAAAGGCGGGAAAGCCGAACTCATCGCAAAGATCTGAAGAAACGGCCTCTCGCCTCACAACTCAAGAGTGAATCTATGCTTCAGGATTAAAGCGATATGACCCTTCTTTTAACTGTCACGGGGTCCTTCCACACAGCCCAATATCCCAGAATAATATCCACTCGATCTGCTTTGAACTGGAATATATGGCAATGTGGACACAGGTGACCCAGGGCTCTTCCACACAGCAAATCCCACATTACCTGCTTTGAACTGGAATATATGGCAATGTGGTCACAGGTGACCCAGGGCCCTTCCACACAGCCCTATTTCCCAAAATGTCAACGCAGAAAATCCCACATTACCTGCTTTGAACTGGAATATATGGCAATGTGGACACAGGTGACCCAGGGCCCTTCCACACAGCCCTATTTCCCAAAATGTCAACGCAGAAAATCCCACATTACCTGCTTTGAACTGGAATATATGGCAATGTGGACACAGGTGACCCAGGGCTCTTCCACACAGCCCTATTTCCCAGAATGTCAACGCAGAAAATCCCACATTACCTGCTTTGAACTGGAATATATGGCAATGTGGTCACAGGTGACCCAGGGCCCTTCCACACAGCCCTATTTCCCAAAATGTCAACGCAGAAAATCCCACATTACCTGCTTTGAACTGGAATATATGGCAATGTGGACACAGGTGACCCAGGGCCCTTCCACACAGCCCTATTTCCCAAAATGTCAACGCAGAAAATCCCACATTACCTGCTTTGAACTGGAATATATGGCAATGTGGTCACAGGTGACCCAGGGCCCTTCCACACAGCCCTATTTCCCAAAATGTCAACGCAGAAAATCCCACATTACCTGCTTTGAACTGGAATATATGGCAATGTGGACACAGGTGACCCAGGGCCCTTCCACACAGCCCTATTTCCCAGAATGTCAACGCAGAAAATCCCACATTACCTGCTTTGAACTGGAATATATGGCAATGTGGTCACAGGTGACCCAGGGCCCTTCCACACAGCCCTATATCCCAGAATGTCAACGCAGAAAATCCCACATGATCTGCTTTGAACAGGAATATATGGCAATGTGGACACAGGTGACCCAGGGCCCTTCCACACAGCCCTATATCCCAGAATGTCAACGCAGAAAATCCCACATGATCTGCTTTGAACTGGAATATATGGCAATGTGGACACAGGTGACCCAGGACCCTTCCACACAGCCCTATATCCCAGAACAGGGGTGCTCACACTTTTCCAGCATGCGAGCTACTATTTCATAACCAAGTCAAAAAGATCACCTACCTTTGCGCGAGCAAGCGCTTTGCGCGCACACGTAACTTCCGCATAGCACGCCTTGCACGTGAGCGCACCTTCCTCTGCAGGCCCAGCTGTCCTCTCCGCCACCCCTCTCTCGCCCGGCTCTATGGCGGAACCGGGCGAGAGAAAGGTGGGAGGAGTGCCTTGCCTCCCCTAAAGGCTTCCATCGCCGCCGAAGCCCCGCCCGGATCGGTGCGGCGGGGCTCCAGCGGCGATGAAGAGGCCTACGGGGGTGGGGGAACGAGGCCTGGCGCGGTTTCCTTTCCGATCGGGCAGCAGAAAAAAGGGAGCCGTGCCAGGCCTTGCCCCCCCCCCCTGTAGGCCTCTCCATCGCCGCTGGAGTCCCGCTGCGCCCATCTGGGTGTGGCTCCGGCGGCGATGGAGAGGTCTGCAGGGGAGGCAAGGCGCTCCTCCCACCTCTCTCTAGCCCGGATCCGCCATGGAGCGGGGTGAGAGGGGTGGGCGGAGATGAAGGCTGGGCCTCCGCAGGCCCCGCCTGGCGCTCCCACCTCTCGCCTGGATGGAGCCGGGCGAGAGAGGGGCGGGCGGAAGGCGGCAAAAAAGCCATGGCGCCCCATCCTGCTGCAAGCTACCTCAGATGGGCTCGCGAGCTACTAGTCATTGTGATCAACTTAATGAGCAGCCCTGTCTCAGAATGTCAAAGCAGAAAATCCTAGAAAAACAACTCTGAGCTTGGTAGAAGCCAAAAAACACAAAGGAAAGATTCAATAATAGATTCAATAATATTGTATTTGTATATCACTTAGTTAACTAGTTGTGTTTTAAAGCAGAAAATCCCACATTATCTCAGTGTGGAGTCAGATTAAAGCGGTGTTGGGACTTTTCAACAGAAGTACAGTCAGAGAGTGATGCTGCACATGTGTAGAGATTAGAAAAGTGGGTTTCTGTGCCAAGAATCATGAAGGCACTTGCTCCGTGAATGTTACACTGTGATTGGTGCTTCTAGCCCATGCTGTGATTTGCTAAAGAACACCCCGTGCCTAGCGTAGCTAACGTAGGCTCAGATTGGCCAAAGCAGTACAAGGCATGAGGCTTGTTTACCTCAATGCCAAAAAGGATAAGAACTGCGCATGAGCAGAAGGGTCTGCCCCTCCTTTGCTGAAAGAGAAAGAGGCAGAAGCAAAAGTTTCTGTAGAATTGTTGCAAAAGCGGAGCAAGGTCACTGGCCAGAGCTGATAAAATGCATATGAGATGAAATGTTCTTTGTTCTAACAAATAGGAGGGGATTAAGATGTGATGCTAATGGAAATGCTATGTTTTATTGGATTAATGAAATGTTCTGTGACACCAGCCAATGATGTTTGTGAAGAAGGGAGGGCTTTTGTGGAAGCCACTGAAGCAGAACCGGGAGTTCTAGAACTCCAAGTACCAAGTTAATCTTACCAACGCTGCCCGTACGTGCGGATACTAGGAGGAGGGAAAACCCGTGACAACTGTGAAGTAGGTGAAAAACAAAAAGGTTTATTTTCTATCACCAGCTGGTGGGTATTTTGCCTACGGAACGCAGCCGTAGGTAGTGCAAAGGACCCCCGATACATTTCATACCAAGGCATTTATACTCGTAATGGATTCCAGTCAGTTAAACCCACCCCTTCTTTATAGTTAAAACAATCATAATTGGCTGGTGATTAATGTTGTTACATGACATTTCAATAATCCAATAAACATCATTCAAATCATTTACATCATTTCTCTGTCATCACTAAAATGAGAACAATAGCCATCTATAAACGTATTCCTTTCTCACAGGCAAACTTATCAATGCAGAGCCTCCTTGTTCTCTCTTTGCAACTTTTAGGTCTGGGCTTCCTGCCAGCAGTGAAACCAGACCGGCTCTGTCATGCGCAATGATGTTTTCCCATTAGCATTAAGAATCCCATTACTTTCATTAACTCAAACTGTACTGTATTCCCACTCATCTAACCTATATGGTATAACTTGGCACAGAGTGGATTAAAATGCATTTAATCAGGGTGTTAGTCTTCTATAACATGTGCCTGATTGATTCCAGACACCAAAACCCTCTTTTTCAGAGTTGACCTTTGGTAGCATCACTCTCTGACTGTACTTTTTGCTTGGAAAAGTACCAAACCTGCTTCATTCCAGGATTTCTCTTTGTGGGAAACCCACCGCAAGGGGTTTCCTACACCAACATCTGGAACAGTTGTTTATTTAGACCAATCAACCCTCCAGTCTCGTAAGACCCCGGGTTTTCCAGTTGTGACAGTTTGTGCACCTTTTACTGTCTCTAAAGAACTCTGTACTGCCGTAGCACAACATCTGAGCATAATAGGCAGACAGCACATTATGATCAATACTGAACAGATCACCACAATGATTATCATCACAAGAGAACGTAGCCAGTGTAAGTTTGGCAACCAGCTCAACACTGTATCCCAAA
>JARBWK010000009.1:78616290-78659701 GCA_030556195.1 Anolis apletophallus
AAATAAAAAAAATAAATAAATAACCAAGACAGGGAGAAGCTCACGGTTGAGCAAAATGATAATAGTTTTTGTCCTTTTTGGGGGCCACCTTGTTTAAAGCTTTGAATGACCTTTGGGCTTTAAAGGGGTTGGCTGCTCCCTGCCGGGGGGGTCCTTTTTTGGGGGGGGTTAAAATTTGGCCCTTTGATTGTTTCATGTCTAAAATTTCCCCCCGTATTCTTTTAATTTTCCCCGGTACCCCCAAATCAAAATACAGAACTCTTCCCCCCGTGTCAGTGGGGAAGGGGATATTCAACTTGGGGGGAAGGGGGGTAACAAACACCATTCCTATTTTGGGGAAACAGAAAGAGGAGTTATGGAACCCCCAAAAATACCTTTTAAATTTCCCCAAAAACCCGTTTAAACGGGGGTTTTAGGATGGGGGGGAACCCCCCGACAACTGGAAATAGGTGAAAACCAAAGGATTTTTTTCCACCAGCTGGTTTTTGCCAGCAGAACCCCCCCGGGGGGGGGGAAAAAACCCCCCTTAAATCTCATACAAAGACATTTATACCAGAAAGGGGGTCATTCCAGCCGGGCCCCCCTTTTCTTATGGATTAAACAAGAAAAAGGGTTTGGTGATTTCTGTTGTTACATAAATTTCATTAACCCAATAAACACTGATAAATTATTTCCCCATCCTCTTTTTCCCAAAATTTTGGGAACAAAAGCCATCATTTTTTTCCCTTTCTCACAGGGGTTATAAAAGGGGTGAGCCCTCTTTCCTTTGATTTAAAACTTTGGGTTTTCCGGGCCTCCCCCCCGGGGAGCGGAGAAGGTGGGACTTTTTTGCCATCCCCCGGGGGTTTTTTTCCAAAATTTTTATTAAAAACCCCCTTCTTTCATACCCTTGGGTTGCACTTTTCCACCCATCTAGCCTATATGATTTTTAAAGGGCACAGGGTGTTTAAAATCATTTAATCATGGTGTTAGTCTTTCATTGCAAGTGCCTGTCTGTTTCCCCAGACACCAAACCTCTTTGTGAGTTGACAATGCAGGCACTACTTCCTCTGACTGCACTTTTTATGCTCGAGGTACCACAAACCTGTTTGTTCCAATTTTCTTTAGAAACTCATCATATATTTCCTTCATACGCCTGGAACACCTGTTAATTGACACCCCTTCCAGTCCTGGGACCCCAGCGCTCTTCATGGAGGACAGAGCGCACACCTTTACTGTCTCCAGGAAGGCCTGCAAATGTTTTGTAGCCAACATCTGAGCATAATAGGCAGACAGCACATTATGACCAACACAGAACATATCACCACAACAGATTATCAGTACAAGTGTATTTGTTAATGTAGGTCTGGCAGCCAGCCCAATAATGTATTCCAAAATTCACTTGGAGCCGAATAAGTCTTCTGTATTTCTCTAGCTGCACCCTGGAATTTTAATCAGATCCAGCTCTATCTCCCTCCAGTCTTATTTACAAAATGACAGCAAGTTTGGTTTAACCACACACACAGACCGCCTTCCTGTGAGAGCAGGTAGTCTAACGCCAGCTTTTGCTGCATTTCCATTCTTGCCAGAGAATTCATTTCTTCCTGTAAAATTGACAAAACCCTCATGGGTGTCACAGCTTCCAAATCATGTGATAACACACGCAACTGTTTTATGTTCCATGCTACCTCAAACCAGGGTCCTGCAATTGCTGCTAATCTTTTTGGCCTTCAGATAAATAAGTTATGTCAGAATCATACCCATAACGCTGCACACATCAGCAAAGGAGCTTATGTAGGTATAGATTTGTCACTTGGAGTTTTGGGAAGCACCTCAAACCCCCCTGCAAGGTGCCTAGGTACAAACTCCAGACCAAACTAGCAGGGAGCACAGGTGTTGCCACCTTCCACAGATCCAAACACCTTCTGGAAGTCCAGTGACACGGTAACCCAAACGTCTAGCAGGTAATTCCTGAACCAGGTTCAATTATAGCATTTCATGATGATTTAAACAGGATGTGGGTGCAATTTGGAGCCTCCCAGCTCCAAGTCCCACACTCCTGTTGTTCTCAGACCACAACGCCCTCTGTACCTGCTATATGTACTGGGTGATCATGTGATCACAAGCAGGATAGGAACCTAGCTCGATCTGTTTAAACAACTCATACATGCCATCCTTCTGACTTCCTGCATAATAGGGCTGTGCCTCCTTCCCATTTAAAACACAGGGCAGCTCTAACACAGGCACGGTGTGTGACCATGAACCAAGCCCCTCTCTCGCTGTCCTGTCATTTGTTCCTGCTCTTTTCGTATATTCCACCCTGCCAATGTTAGACACCCACTGAACTATTGGCCAGCCGGACCTATGGCTTGAAGGGCCCTGGCAAAATCCAGCACGAATTTAAACTTAGCTCATGTGACATGTTAGTTACAAGTCTGTGAAACATATTTTTCCTCCCACCCGCCATGTGTCCCAGTAATGTATAAAGTCAATATCAGAGCCATGAACCCAAAACACTGTTCTTATTCTCGCGAGCGCTCACCTGTAGCTCTGTCCCATTAAGATGTGGTGTAGCCACCACCGCAATGAGAGTGCCTTAGGCTCTGTCCATCTTTCTTGCGTTGGACCACCATTACCCGGATTGGGGATGTGGTATCGTACTCCACTCTTCTTCAGGCGCCTGTGTGCCCCCTTAAATAGGGCATTGCAAAGTACTGTAATCCGAGACAAGGGGGCTGATCCACGGAAGACTCCAAAGCAACCGCGCCCTTTCACCCCTGGAATAGGATCCAAGGACTAAGGCGCTTTACTTTATCGTTGGTGTGCTCAGGAGCACGGTGAATGGTCTCGGCTGTAGCGGACGTAGGCTCCCCATTCTTTCACTAGGACTAAGGAATCACCAACTGAAAAAGAGTGAAGAGAAGTAGACGGGAGAGGAGGTCCCAAATCTGCCGTATTGACTAAGTTTCTCTTAGCTGTTTCATGTCGTGTCTTCTTGTTAATATGTACACTGTGGTAATATCTGCGGGCACGCAGAGCGATCACCGGAACCTTCTAGAAAGATAAATGACACGTCAGCGATGGCCCGCCCCTCCCTATATAACCCTCCCAGTGGTCATATCTAACCAGTTCTCTAATTCCGACGAGTGATAGGAGAACCTTCGCATTTTGCTCTTCATATATTACTGCTTTCCTGGATTTTGAACTTTTTGGACTGACCATTCTTTCGGATTACCTCTGACACTCCTCTGCTCCTCCTGACCCGGTTTGTCTCTCTCATAGCTTCACCCTGCTGAGCTATGTCTACTTCGTCCTTTAAAAATGCGCCCATGTCCAAATGTCCTTCGGACTCGGACACCCACTTGCTCTGCCTTGAATGCTTGGGCGAGGGTCATATACCCCAGAAGTGCTCTATCTGCCGCGATTCTCCGCTCAGACAAGGAAGAACCGACGCGAGGCTGCAGTGGCTATATATGAGAAAGCTCTCTTATCTCTCGCAGGGTACCCTGATAAACCCGGGTGACTTACCTGCTCAAATGGTGTCCGCGGCTTAAAGCTGGCTGTGGAGCGGCCCTCTCAAGAAGAAGGCGAAAAACTGCCCCGGTTGATGGCCAAGATGGCCGCCAGGCGCCATCGCCTCAGAAAACGACAACTAAAAAGGCGCGAATGCCTGGGGACTCATTGCTGCCTTTAAGGAAGGGCCGTCTTCTTCCTGGCTGCACGAGCCTCCCTGGAGGACTCTGGCCCCTGCTGGCCGTGCAGAGCGCTGAGCAGCAGCCAGCCATAGTCGCGCAAGGAGGAAGAAGCCTCTTTGGCGCATGCGCAACCGGCGCAAGGAGTCCTTGAGGAGGCCCTTTTCTCTGGGCGCCGATGGCGATGACGCCGGGGACCGCACATGCAGGCGGTCCGATCCCCACATCGAGGTGGAGAAGGAGGCGCATTGACTCCTGCGACGCCGCCCAGTTTTGAGCTGCACTCCCCGCCCTGGCTACAAATCCAGCACGATTTTAAACTTAACTCATGTGACATATTTGTTACAAGTTTGTGAAACATATTTTCCTCCCTCCCGCCATGTGTCCCAGTGATGTACAAATGTAAATATCAGAGCCACGATCCCAAACACTGTCTTTACTCTCGCGGAGCGCTTACACCTGTAACTCTGTCCCATTAAGATGCATAGCCACCACCGCAGTGAGAGTGCCTTCGGCTCTGTCCATCTTTCTTGCGTTGGACCACCATTTCCCCGGATTGGGTGCGATGGTATCAGACGACTCTTCTGTGGCCGTCTGTGTGCCCTTAAATAGGGCGTTGCAAAGTTTTTGTAATCCGGAGGCGAAGGGGATTGTCTGGATCCACAGATGCCTCCAAAGCAACCGGCGCGCCCTTTTCACCTCGAGTAATGGATCCAAGGGCGAAGACCTTGCACTTTCACGGCTGTTGGTGTGCTCAGAAGCACGATGTACGGCCCTCTCCATTTCGGCTGCAGCGGACGCAGGTTCCAGTCCTTCACAAGGACCGATTCGCCAACTGAAAAAGAGTGAAGACAAGTAGACGGGAGAGGAGGTCGCAAATCTGCAGTATATTGACTAAGTTTCTCTAGCTGTTTCCCTAACATCTGAACATCTTGCAAAGTCTGTTGATGTCCTAACACATGGCTGTCAGAAGTCTGTCCACACATAGGTTTTAAGTTCAAAGGAGGCCTGCCATACAGTCTTTCAAATGGTGACAAGCCTGTCTTCTTATGCGGTGTACACCTGACTCTGAGGAGAGCCAGGGGTAACGCCATTCTCCAGTTCAACTTAGTCTCTTGGCAGATCTTTGCTAAACAGTCTTTAAAGTTCTATTGGCTCTTTCTGCTCTGGCAGAAGATTGGGTGATTTGCACTTTGAAGGCGCCTCGTGATCCCCGGCAGCTTGCACAGTCCGTGGACCACGTGGTGCACATATGACGGCCCGTTATCTGAGCCTATCTGCAAAGGCATGCCGAATCTAGGAATAATGTCTTTCATGAGGCCTTTTACTACCTCAGCTGATCGCTCTGTGCGTGTAGGAAAGCTTCAATCCAACCTGTGTAAGAATCTACAAAAAGCAGCAAATAACGGAAGCCTCCGCTCATTGGCATTTCTGTAAAGTCTGTGACTAGCACTTCAAATGGCCAATTCCTTGATACTGCATCCCCGGCGCTGTCAAAGGCCCGTCTCCTGGGTTATTCTTTGCACATGTCCAGCACCTCCTTGCAGCCAAGGACGTCAGGCTGTGCAATCCGTTGATGTACATCTGTCTTTCCAGGAGCGCTGCCAGGGCGCTTTTCCTAGGTGGGTGGTCTCATGGTAGACCGGTACTATGTGCCACGCTTTGGTCTTAGGAACAAATACGCGGTTGTCTGGCATCTTTATGAACCTATCTTCCCATTCTCCACCCTCACTCAAAGCCCACTCCTCCTCCTCTCTAGTGTAATTGCATTTCTCTACTTTGGGCTCTGAGTCAGTGAGATTTAACATTACAGGTGTGTATTTCTGAGTAGCTACCTCTCTGGCAGTCCGATCCGCTAGCCTGTTTCCCTGAACCACCGGATCATTACCCTTTTGATGTGCTTTACAGTGCATCAAAGCCACTTTACTAGGGAACCAAACAGCGTCCAACAAATCTAACATAGCATCTGCATATTTGACCGCCTTTCCAGCAGAAGTCAAAAAGCCTCTTTCCCTCCACAATGCCCCGTGGCAATGAAGCGTTAAAAACGCAAAACGAGAATCCGTGTAGATATTAACCCTTTGCCCTTCGGCCAGTTTCAAAGCACGAGTCAGCGCAATTAGCTCAGCCAGTTGGGCCGAAGACCCAGGGGGCAAGGGTTCCGCTTCAAGAACTCCATCCTCCCAGGTGACAACAGCATAGCCAGCATAACGCACTCCCTCTCTTATGAAACTGGATCCATCCGTGTATAAGGTTAAATCTACCTGTTCCCAAGGGAAATCACGCAAATCGGGCCTACTGGAATAAATCAAGTCCATTGTCTCTATGCAGTTATGCTCTGAGACATTTGAAGGGCTGGGCAAAAGTGTTGCAGGATTTAACATGGGACACATCTCCAGGGTAACGAGGGGGTTATTACACAAGACACCCTCATACTTAGTCAGTCGTTCATTTGTCAACCAGCGTGGACCCTTTGAATCTAGAAGTGCTTTTACATGATGTGGGACCCTCACTGTGAGTGCTTTCCCTAGGGTAAGCTTGGTGGCCTCTCTGATTAAATCCACCGCAGCTGCAACAGCCCTCAAACAGGGGGGCAGCCCCCTGGCTACTGTGTCTAATTGCTTGGACAGATAAGCTACTGGGCGTTGCCATGTACCTAAAAACTGTGTCAAAACCCCTATAGCAGTCCCATCTCTTTCTGCAGCAAAGAGATAGAACGGCTTGTCCAAATCTGGCAGACCCAGTGCAGGTGGCGACATTACAGCTTCCTTAAGCGTCTGAAAAGCCTGGTCACAACCTTCTGTCCACTCAAATGGATCCTTGTTACTCCCTCTGGTGGCTTGGTACAATGGCTTTGCAATGACAGCATAATTAGGAATCCAATGTCTTACATAAGAAGTGGTTCCTAGAAACTCTCTTGTCTGTCTTCTGTCTTTGGGGGTTGGAATGGCACAAATAACTTCCTTTCTTTCAACTTCCAACACTTTATTCCCCTGGGTCAGGCCAAAGCCTAAGTATTTAACTTTCTTCTGACACAACTGTGCTTTCTTTTTGGACACTTTATACCCTTTCTCTTCCAGCACTTTCAACAGTTCTAGAGTGTAATGCTCACACCCCTCTTTAGTCTTAGTCCCGACCAACAGGTCATCTACGTATTGAAGCCAAAAACCTTCAGTCTCTGGAATTTCAAATTCTGACAAGTCCTGAGCTAAGGCCTGCCCAAAAATGCTAGGGGAATTTTTAAAACCTTGCGGAAGTCTACACCATGTTGCTTGACGTCTTTGTCCTCCCTTTGGGGTCTCCCATTGGAAGGCAAAGATGGGTTGTGAGATAGGAGCTAGCCTAATGCAGAAGAATGCATCACGTAAGTCCAATACAGAGAACCAAGCAGCGGTACTTGGTATTAGACTCATCATTACGTATGGATTTTGAACCACAGAGGTTAAAGTCACTGTAGCTTGATTGACAGCCCTAAGGTCTTGCACAATGCGATACTTTCCATCTGATTTGCGAACAGGAAGAAGGGCCGAATTCCAAGCTGACTCACAATGAACAATGATCCCATGACGCAATAATCTTTGCAACTCTCCTTGGATCCCTTCCACAGCATCTCTGCTTATCGGGTATTGGGCCTTTCTCACGGGAAGCTGACCAGTTCTTATCTCTACCACAACAGGGGCAACATTTATCGCCATTCCTGGCTCATTATCTTCAGCCCAAACCCTGGGAGTTTCTCCCCAACACCAAACTGTATCTTTCTTGCTAACTTGTTGCAATCTAAACAATCTGTATTCTTCTTGCTGTGGGACTGTAAGTTCCAACTGGCCTGTTTCCAAGAATTCCAACCTTGCCCTTATCTTCGCCAAGATGTCTCTCCCAAGAAGAGGGATGGGACAATCTGGGACATACAGTAACTTATGCACCACCTCTCTGCCAGCAATGTTGCACTTTCTTTGCTGTAACAATGGACATTTTTGTGGCTTTCCTGTAACTCCAACAACCTTGATGTGCTGACCACTAGGGGGGGCTACTTGCTTGTTCACAACTGACTTATCCGCACCGGTGTCTATGAGGAACTTTATACGTTGACCTTGCACATCTATGGCAATTAATGGCTCCTCTGGGTCAAGTAACAGAAAAGCCTTGCCTATCTTTCAACATTCATCTTCCCACTCAGCTTCCTCTTCTTCCTCCTCTTCTTGCATGGCAGCAGCCACAACAGCCTTCTGATAAGGCATATAACTTCCTCTGCCTTTTCCTCTAGGCTTCCCTGAGCCTCTGGCTGGAATTTTGACCTTTCTGGTACTAGCATCACTTTCTTCTGACATTTCCTCCACACATGTTTGCCAGTGGCCCTTTCTACAACAAACATGGTTTCATTTAAACTGTCCTCCGCTGGTTCCTCTTCCTGACCCCTGCCACGATTGCTTCCTCTTCCTCTTCCTGACCTTTCTTCAAACATGCTCACCAACACTCTATATCCCTCCTTCTTCTTCCTATCCTTCTTCTCCTCTTCCACCTGCTCCCTAGCCATAAACACTTGATCAGCAATGGCCAGAAGTTCAGTTAAATTCTTGCCCAAAAACCCTGGCTGTTTTTGGATTTTCTTTCTGATGTCTGGGGATGACTGTGAGATGAAGGATTGTGTGAGAGCAACTCTCCCATCATTCTGTTCTAGATTGTAAGGGCTATATTTTCGGTAAGCTTCCTCCAAACGCTCGAGGAAAGCAGCAGGCGTCTCGACTTTATCCTGTTGGACTCCCTGTATCTTTTGGATACTGGAAGGCCGGGGAGGGCCTTTTCTGATGGCTTGCAATAGGATTTGCTGATAGTCTTTAATTCTGTCTCTCTGATCTGCATTATTTGGATTCCACTCTGGGTCTCGTTCCACTGGGAATCTGATATTCCCAAATGCAACCGCTTCCATCTGCCCATGTCCCTCTTGTGCTATCAGTCTGGCTTGGTTGATAATGCACCTTCTCTCTGCCGCAGTGAACAGGGCGTTTAACAGCTGTTTGCAATCCCACCAGGTGGGATCATGGGTAGCCATAATCCCTTCCAACAGATCCCCCATCGCCCGAGGCTGTTCAGAATATGGGGGGGTATTATGTTTCCAATTAAAAATGTCCGAAGAAGAAAACGGGACAATTTGATACGCTTGTTGAACCCGGTTATGGGCATCTAGTAGCGGGACCTGCCTGATGGGGAATTGTAATGCCCCTCTCTCCACCTTTTCCTCTTCTCTTGCTTCCTGCCCCCTGGTTTTACTTCTGGTTCTCATTGGAGAAGCAGCTCTTCCCACACTGTGCCTTCTTCTAGGTAGGTCTGGAGAGCGCTCTATCGCTCCTACCGACTCAACGGAACTGCTCCTTCGCTTTTGGCGGGGCTGCGCTATCAGCCTCCCTGAAGCCTCTGAGCATTCATACTCTTCTCCCTCTCTGGCCTGGTGGCGTTCTATCATCCGGCCAACATTAGGGGGTGGGCATCTCGCTTCTCTCTCTATCTCTCTTGCCTCTTCAAGGGGGTAAGTAATCTTCATGGAGGGAGGGGCCTGGTAAGCAGGCGGCTCTTCATGAAGCAGGTCCCTTTCTGGAGGGGAAACCGGGTATGCCGCTATTGCGGATGATTGAAATGGAGGGGCCGGCGCAGGCTGGGACGCTGCTCTGGCAGACGGAAACGCCCCGCTGAAACCCGCATTCGCCAGGCCCCCTAATCCGAATTGCAAAGTCAGTGGAGAATTTGCTGGGGTTGAAATTGGCGCTGCAGGAACAGGAAAGAGCTCTGGGCTTGCCGGGAGCGGCAGGGCGGGGACGAACGGGATTGGTGCAGTTGGAACAACCGGGACCGCCCCAGATTGCGTCACGGCCGTTGACGTCATCTGGACGGCCGAGCCTGTCCCAAGGGTGGGGAACATGGCTGGAGCTTGGACGGGGGCTCTTGGGCTGGCATGAAGCGGAGACGCTGGGGCTGCTCCCCATGCTCCGGTTGGGGCAATGAATCTTTCTCTTTGCCTTCTCCTTAAGGGAGGGAGGTCTTCTTGTTCCACCGGCAACACAGAAGGCTTCCTCCCTACCTTCTTGTTTACAAAGCACCCTTTCTGCTCACGGATCTTTGGGCCAGCCCACCACACCCCCTCCGCAACCATTCGTTCCCACGCCGCGGAGTAAATCCATTGATCATTTGGATGTACTGCGTGGCAATAATCTGCAAGTCTTTGACACTTATCCCAATCCCAGGTTCCCTCGCTTGGCCACCCGATCTCTTGGACAGATGGCCAAACCTCTGTGCACAGATTGCTAAGTTCAAAAGATTTCATCTCCTGGGTGTTTCCTTCAATGGCCAATAAACAAAACCTGTCCCAGTTCTCTAACACACATTGCAAAGGGGTCTCTTTCTTCTGCTTTGAGCCTGCACTCCCCATCTCTCCTGCCTGAGATTAAACCCCACTTCAGTGCTTTCCCCCTTCCCCAATGTGTGTTCCCTCAGTGTTAAAGTGCACAAAGTAAACTATACTTGCCGATGTCCTGCAGACCCTGGGAGTCGCGTCTCGCCTTCCCACGTCACCAATCGAGTTGCGTCGGCTCTTGGCGATCGGACCTGACGTCGCCTCCGACTCCCCTTGCGCGCTTGTGCCGGTTTGCTAGCCCCTGCGGCTGGGCACCGTGTTAGGATGTCCCCGGACTTTATACTAGCCGGCTCTCAAGAGGCTGCTTCTCAGCCAGCCTTTTCCTTCGGGCTTGAGTTCACCCACAACGTTAGTTGCAGTCTCTCTCGTGTCCACAGGCGTTCGTTTGGGACCAGCCAGGCGGCCGGCTCAGTGCAAAAGTGGTCAAAAACAGGCGGGGCGCCCCTTCCAGCCCTCCTGGGTAGTCTCACCTTACTAGCCTGGGAGCGAGCGCTGTCAACAACGGAGACCGTGTTAGTTTTCCCTCACCACAGACCCGTCTTAATACCTTTTAGATCACGTCGGGGTCACCAAATGAAGCAGAATTGAGGAGTTATGGAACTCCAAGTACCAATTTTAACCTTACCAAAGCTGCTTGAACGCGCGGGTTCTAGGATGAGGGAGAACACACGACAACTGTGAAATAGGTGAAAATCAAAAGGATTTATTTCTGGCACCAGCTGGTGGGCTTTGCCAGCAGAACACAGCTGCAGGTAGGGGCAAAAGACCCCGTCACATCTCATACAAAGACATTTATACCCGTAATGGAGTCATTCCAGTCAGGCCCACCCCTTCTTCATGGATTAAACAAGCATAATTGGCTGGTGATTTCTGTTGTTACATGACATTTCATTAATCCAATAAACACTGCATAAATTATTCGCATCATCTCTCTGTCATACCTAAGATTGAGAACAATAGCCATCTATTTGTTATTCCTTTCTCACAGTGCAAGCTATCAAAGCTGAGCCTCTCTGTTCTTTGACTTGCAACATTGGTTCCGGGCTCCCTGCCAGCAGCGGAGAAGGTCGGACTCTTTGCCATGCGCAGTGGTGTTTTCCATTTATATTAAGAATCCCATTAACTTTCATAGCTCAAGCTGCACTGTTTCCACCCATCTAGCCTATATGGTTTAAATTGGGCACAGGGTGTATTAAAATGCATTTAATCATGGTGTTAGTCTTTCATTGCAAGTGCCTGTCTGATTCCAGACACCAAAACCCTCTTTTTCAGAGTTGACACGCAAGTAGCACCACTCTCTGACTGTACTTTTTATGCTCGGAAAAGTACCAAACCTGCTTCATTGGTATGTATCCAGTCCCTGGGTCAGACACAGCTGCCATATCTTAGAATGGAAGTTTGGCATCACTGGGATTGCCATGGCTCCATGCTCTGGCATCCTGGGAGCTGTAGTTTGGTGAAGCACCAACACTCTAGCAGAGAAGGCTCTTGTAAAACTCCCATGGCTCAATAGTATTAAGCCAGGATAGTTAAATGCAGGACTGCATTCATTCCACATCCTAACTTCCACGAGAGGAAGCCAGGGTCATTGAACTACCTAAGACAGGCATCTTTCAAGGTAGCCATCTAATGGTACAAAGGGAATGCCCACGATACGCTAGGATGGAACCTACGGGGCAGGCGAAGTGGAAGAGTCCACCTGCTAGTGAGGGAGTTTTCTGCGAGGCGGAGGAGTCCATTCTCTTATGGGAGGGGGGCATCTATGAAGGGATTGGCCCCCTGTTGGGTTTAGGAGCGAGTCCGCCCCGCGGCCGTTGGAGGGAAGCCGTTGGTTGCGCGCGCAGCCCCTCTGGTTTCTTTGAGGGAGCCGCTGCGATGGGGCCGGGCTGGCGCGGGCTGCTTCTGCTGGGGCTTCTCGCCTTGGCAGCCAGCCAGAGGTTCGCCCCTTACCCCCAAATCACCGACAAGGCCTTTATCAAAGAGTATATCGACGCCCACAACAAACACCGGAGCGAAGTCAAGCCCAGCGCTGCCAACATGCGGTACATGGTGTGTGTCCCTCCTGGGAAGAGGGCGGGGAAAGGGCGGGAAAGTGGAAGCCGCCCTTAGGAGCCGAAGAAGAAGAAGAAGCCTCTCGCCACACAGGGCCTGTCATCCCTGGCTCGATGCTGGTGTCTCCTGGGAGTTTTAGTCTGGGGAAGCGCCAGCGCCATTGGGCAGGGACGGCCAAACACCTTGCAAGACTACAACTCCCAGGGTTCTGTAGCACTGAGCCACCACAGTTAAAGTGGTCTCAAACTTCATTCGTTCTATAGTACAGATCAGGCCTGGGCAAACGTGGGCCTTTCAGGTGTTTTGGACTTCAACTCCCACAATTCCTCACAGCCTCAGGCCCCTTCCTTTGGAGTTGTGGGAGTTGAAGGACAAAACACCTGAAAGGCCCACGTTTGCCCAGGCCAGGTATAGATGCAGGAAAGTACACGTATGGTGTCATTCACATTCATAAGTATCGCTTGAGACCTTTTCAAACTGTCCTGTTAAGAGTACTTTGGTTCTACTCTAACTGCCATGGACTCCTGTAATTTGTAGTTTGGCTAGGCGCTAGATCTCTCTTGCTGGAGCATCTGCACCAGGCATGGGCAAACTTTGGCCCTCTAGGTGTTGTTGTGGACTTCAACTCCCCCAAATTCCAATACAAACAGCATTAATTGCATAGTGTAGAACAGGCCTGGGCAGACTTTGGCCCTCCAGGTGTTTTGGACTCCAACTCCCACAATTCCTAACAGCCAGCTTTCTGTTTTTCCTGCTACTTTCCACTTTACCAAACATTGTTGTCTTTTCAATGGATCACATTTACACAGTCATTGACATATTAGAGGTTAGAGACCAGAGTGAATAGGGAATATGTCTAGAGCAGGGGTGCTCACACTTTTCCAGCATGCGAGCTACTTATAAAACAACCAAGTCCCAAAGATCTACCTACCCATTACTCAGAGAGCCATAAAAGCAAAATATTAGGAAATTTATTCCAGTGAGCCATATACTACATTTTAAAACTGAATTCAACTAAATGTGAGTATAATAAGCCCCTGAGCATTCCTCACAAATAGTTAAAGAAAAATGAGCTGGCTGGTAATAAAGACTAACACAAACAGCAGTGTGAAAATGCCAAATGGAATCAGACTCTATAGGCTTAGTGTTGTAGATCGAAGAAAACACCCAAAGTATGCAAAATATGTCTCTATATTAACACATTAGTGTAAATAAACCCTAGCAACCATTCGCCATAGGGCAAGTACTTTTGGGAGTATATTTCACCTGGCGCCTCCTTTTTGTATCATTGTATGTTTGATGTGATATACCATGTGTTTATTTACACTAATGTGTTAATATAGAGACATATTTTGCATACTTTGGGTGTTTTCTTCGATCTACAACACTAAGCCTATAGAGTCTGATTCTGTAGCAGCAAATTGGGAGTTATGGAACTCCAAGTGGCAAGTTACCTCTTACCAAACGGCGGCATGGACGTGCGGGCGCAAGGATGAGGAATCACGCAACAACTTCACTGCTCAACATGAAATCAAAGATTTATTGATTAACACCAGCTGGTGGGGTTGCCCACAGAACGTGCTGCGATAAGGGGGCAAACGGCCCCGGTCATCCTTAACACAAAGCTCTTATACCCTTCATGGCGGCATCCACAAAAGCCCGCCCTCCTTCATGAACATTTCACAAACATCATTGGCTGGTGTTACAGAACATTTCATTAATCCAATAAAACATAACATTTTCATATGCATCACATCTTAATCCCTCCTATTTGTTAGAACAATGAACATTTCTATGGTAGTCTTTCCCACAGTACATCTATCAGTGTGCTGGGACTCTCATGTTCCCAAATAGCAACATTTGGCTTCTGCAGACTCCTTGCCAGCAACGGAGGGGGCAGAATCCCTCTGCTCATGCGCAGTTCTTATCCATTTAGCACTAAGGTAAACAAACGTCACGCCTTGTACTGTTTAGACCAATCTGAGCATACGTTATCTACGCTAGGCACGGGGTGTACTTTGGCAAATCACAGCATTGATTTGAAGCACCAATCATAGTGTTACATTCACGGAGCCAGTGCCTGCTTGATTCTTGGCACAGAAACCCACTTTTCTAAGCTCTACACGTGTGCAGCATCACTCTCTGACTGTACTTCTGTTGGAAAAGTACCAAAACCGCTTTAATTCCATTTGGCATTTTCACACTGCTGTTTGTGTTATTCATTCCTCACAAATGGCATAGAGCCATACACACTGTGCCTGCGATCTGCCTGCAATCTACTAGGACGCCCTTCGAGATCTACCAGGACGCCCTTCGAGATCTATCAGTAGATCATGATCTACCTAATGAGCACCCCTGCACTAGATCTCTTGCTGAAATCAAGTAGCATCTACACCAGGCATGGGCAAATTTTGGCCCTCTAGGTGTTGTTGTGGACTTCCAAATCCCCCACGACCACTGCGATCCGAGTCTCAAAACCTCCTGGTGGTGCCTAGTCGACGATCCATCCACCTAGGCTCAACGCGGAGGAGGGCATTCAGTGCCTCTGCGCCGGCTTTGTGGAATGCTCTTCCCTCCACAATCCGAGCGCACACCGATCTGCTAACATTTCGCAGGGCCTGCAAAACCCCTCCTCTTCACCCAAGCGTTTGGTGCTTAGGTATATGTATGTTAAACTGTGCTCAAACCATGCTTGCGCACTGGTTGCGGCAATTTTAACCACGATCTGTTTTTATTCTGTTCTACGGCTTTTGCAAATGTGAGTCGCCCTGAGCCTACGGAAAAGGGCGACTAATAAGTCGAAGTAATAAATAAATAAATAAATAAATTCCAATACAAACAGCATTAATTGCATAGTGTAGACCAGGGCTGCTCACACTTTTTCAGCATGCGAGCTACTTCTAAAACAACCAAGTCAAAACTATCTATGTACCCACTACAAAAATGTGAAACATATAACACAATATCTTCTTTGAACTGGGTTTTTGGAGTCCACACTGCCATATAATCTGATTGAAAGCAGATAATGGGATTTTATTCAACTGTGTGGAAAGGACCTCAGGTAACCCAGGGCCGGCAGCACTTGGGCGGCATCGGGAACCTGCGGGGCGGGACTGAGTCTTCCTCCCGCCCTGCCTGCGATCTACCAGGACACCCTACGCGATCTACCAGTAGATCGCGATCTACCTAATGGCGCACTTACAAAGCTTTTATAGTGCTGTGGTGTCACGCCGATCACACTAAGAAAAATAACTCTCATATAGCTTTTTGATTGGTTATGATTCACTTTGCATATGCAGGTCCTTCTCAAAAAATTACCATATAATGCTAAAGTTCATTGTTTTCCATAATGTAATGATAACAATTAAACTTTCATATATTGCACACCAACTGAAATATTTCAGGTCTTTTTTTGTTTTGTACTGATGATTTTGGCATACAGCTCCTTAAACCCAAAAATACTTTCTCAAAAATTAGCATATTTGGTCGGATGGAATATGCTAATTTGTTGAGATATGTATGCCAAAATCATCAGTATTAAAACAAAAAAAGACCTGAAATATTTCAGTTGGTGTGCAATGAATTGAAAATATATGAAAGTTTAATTTTTATCATTACATTATGGAAAATAATGAACTTTAGCACTATATGCTATTTTTTTGAGAAGGACCTGTACTGTCCTCGAGGACATTTTCTCATTTAGCACGAGCGCGGAAGCCCAGCTTGTAGCACCCATGGGCCCGCTCGTGCCACTGGGGGGGGGGGTGACGCGCCGGGGGTCCCGTTGGCATTGGGACCCGCACAGGCTGGAAGGGACTCGGAGGATGAGTTGGAAGGCCCAGAGCAAGATTGGTCAGCCGTACCTTTGCCCAGTTCACCTGTAGAGAGCCTAGCCTGGGATCTCGAGTGGGAGCATTCTCCGGGAAGGAGCGGACCAGGTGGAGATGGGAGGCAGCGAAGCAGATAGCGAAGATAGTTATGAATTCCCAAATGGCCGAGGTTCCCAAGAGCTGGCCGGGCAGCAGATGGAGGCTAGCGGCTGGGAAACTCCGGGGAGGCTGCTTCTCAGGAAGATAGCGATACTGGACTGGAAGAGCGGGGCCGTTCTCACAACAGGCGCAGGGACATAGAGGAGGGCAGGAGGAGCTGGCATCTGTCCCTAGACCGTCACCGTTCGGAAAGTAGAGACTGGAGACGCCGGGCCCTAGATCGTCGGGGTTCCAGGCCGAGGGATTAAGAACGGCCCCGTGGGAACTGATCGTCAGTTCTCCGGCCACGTCTTCCCTGAATAGACGCGAAGCGGAGTGGGACCACAAGCCAGCAGTGGTCATCAAGCCTTGCCTTGGCCTTGTTTCTTGAGCCGCAGCGGTTTGCGGCACCTGCCCTGTTTCCTGATTCGCATGGGATTGCGAAGCCTTGCCCTGTTTCCTGATTCGCATTGAATTGCGGAGCCTTGCCACGTTTCCAGCTTACTTGCTACTTACTTTGGACTACTTGCTTAATACCTTGGACACTTGCATATTATTGGACTATTTACTCTTTGGAACTGTTTTTATATACTCAATATAGTAGTTAGCCTTCAGTACGTCTCTGTGTGTGTGATTAAGGCCCGCCAGGTCCGTGATTGTGACAGCTGGCCGGAGAACTCCCAGAACCCTTATCACACCACGGACGCCGCTCGGGACGCCGCAAGAAGCGCTCCACGGCCGTGGTCGCGCCATGGCTAACCTGACCGATGCCCAAGTGCAAGAGATGCAACGAGAATTGGGTGAGCTGCGGACCCGGGCCGGACGGCACCCGGGGGTGAGCCCACCTGGCCGCTTTGGTGGTAATCCGGCCCAGGTGGAGGTTTTTGTTTGCCAAGTGGAACTTTATTTGGAGCAACGCCCCAACGAGTTCGCCAACGATCGAGCCCAGGTGGTTTTTGTTTACAACCTGATGGAAGGGACAGCGGCAACGTGGGCCACCGCGTTGATCCGGCGCAGTCCCCCATACCAACACGCTGCGGGCTTTCCTAGATGCAATCAGGGCAACATGGGGGGCTCCTGTCAATGAAGAACTCGCCGAGAGGGATTTGGCTCGGCTGACGAGCAAGGATCTATCCCTGTCCCAGTACATCTCCCGTTTTCGAGTTCTGGCTTCCCAGACGCAGTGGGGTCTGCCGGCGTTGCAGTATCACTACATTGCGGGGCTGCCTTGAACTGCAACAGGAGATGTTAAAACACCCCGGCCCGGATCTGGAGGCCGCCATCACCTTGAGCCGTATGGAAGCAGGACTGCAGACCAGGAGGCGGTGGGACAAGGGCGTGATAGAGAAACCGGTGGCACGGAAGGAAGGGGCTGGACAGTTTCAACCCCCGGCAATTGCCAGTGCCGGCCGGCCCGGATGACCCGGAGCCCATGCAGTTGGGGACAGTTCGGCCCAAAGTAGACCAAGCGGAGAAGGCACGGCGTCAGCGCCTCAACTTATGCTGGTACTGCGGGGCTGGACATTTTTCTAAGGAGTGCCCCCAGAAACCGCGTGGAAAGACTCCTCGGGCCTCTGCCGCCCTCGGAGGGGCCCCAGAGCCGAAGAAGCCCTTCAGGCGGCGGGGAAGGGACCGGCCGGGTGTAAGAGGGTTCGCTCACTCGGCCGATGTCGCTAACCTCCCCCTGAACCCAAGACTGGACAATTGTTCCTTGTAATGGTCAGCTTGTGGTCTCCCGAGAAGGGCCGATGATGGTCCACGCCATGATCGACTCGGGGGCCACCAACAACTTCATCGATGCAGACTATGCCAAGTCCGCTGGATTAAAATTTCTTGATCTCCAAGAGCCCAAGGGTGTCCAGACTATCGATGGGAGAGTTCTGAAAACGGGGCTGTAACTCAGTATACAGCTCCTACCAGGATGTGGACTAGCTCCCATAAAGAGGACATTTCTTTCCTTGTGACCAAGCTCCCAGATTTCCCCATTGTCCTGGGCATTGTGTGGCTCGCGCTCCACGACCCCCAGATCTCCTGGGCCAAGAGGCAGCTAATTTTTTCTTCGGACCATTGCCAGGGCCACTGCATGACGGCTCGGGCGTGCTCGGCTCAAGAAGTGGAGAATGTGGCCACCCTGCCCAAGAAGTATGCCGGCTTTTGGGATGTCTTCAGTGAGAAGGAGGCGAACGCTTGCCTCCCACCGGCCCTATGACTGTGCCATTGAACTGCAACCGGGGGCCCCAATCCCGCGGGGGAGACTCTATCCTCTCTCGGAACCAGAGCAACAGGCTCTCCGAGATTTCCTGGATGAGAATCTGCGGAAGGGGTTCATTCGGCCCTCCCAATCCCGGCAGGGCTCCGATTCTTTTCGTCAAGAAGAAATCGGGGAGTTGCGGCTTTGCAATGACTACAGGGAACTCAACAAGATCACGATCCGGAATCGTTATCCCCTGCCCTTGATCCCCGAGCTCTTGGAGCGGATGCGGGGAGCTAAGGTGTTCACTAAACTGGACCTGAGGGGGGCTTACAACCTTGTCCGGATTCGCCAGGGTGATGAATGGAAGACGGCCTTCCAGACCAAGTGGGGAAGTTTCGAATACCTGGTGATGGGATTCGGTTTGTGCAACGCCCCAGCATGTTTCCAACATTTCATGAATGACATTTTCCGAGACCTGTTGGACCGCTATCTGGCGGTCTACCTGAGACGACCTGCTGATTTTTCTCCGGATCAGGCGACCCATGATTGCCATGTCAAGGAGGTGCTCCAGAGGCTGAGGGCCCACGGGCTCTACGCCAAGCTGGAGAATTGTGCTTTGACTTGCGTGAGGTGGACTTTCTGGGCTACCGTATCTCACCTACGGGCATTGCCATGGATGACACCAAGGTCCAAGCCGTGGTCGACTGGGCACCCCCTGCTAGCAAGAAAGACATTCAAAGATTCACCCCAACCCCCGCACCCCTTTCATCGTCAGGCCGATGCTTCGGATGTGGCGGTGGGAGCGATCCTGCTACAGCCTCAGGGGACGGACTTGTTGCCCTGTGCCTACTATTCCCGGCAGCTGACGGCTCCGGAAAAGAACTACACCATTTGGGAGAAGGAACTTTTGGCCATCAAGGTGGCGTTTGAAGTCTGGAGACACCTGCTTGAAGGGGCCAAGTTCCCGGTGGAGGTTCACACCGACCACCGGAACTTGGAGCATCTGAAGTCCCAGCGCAAATTGAACCAGAGGCAACAGAGATGGTCCCTGTTCTTTGAGCGATTCAATTTCGCATTCACTATGTGACCCCAAGCAGACCAAGCAAGCGGATGCGCTGTCCCGTAAGCCGGAGTATGTTCGTGAGGGCGACGGGCCGCCCGAGGCCCGGTTGCTTAAAGCGGAGAACTTTGCGGCTGCTCGGGCGCTTCCTGTCAACCCTCCAGTGGCCCCGCCAGCCCCTGGCGACAAGAGACCCTTGAGTGTGCGTGTCCAGGCTCGCCAGCGGACCGATCCGTGGGTGCAGGAGCAGCTGACCAAGGGGCCTCCAGCCCCTTTCCAGGTAAAGAACGGGGTGCTTTACCACCGGGACTCTGTCTATGTTTCCCCTGGGCCCGAGCGGGCGGACATTCTCAAGCTTTGCCACGATAGCCGGGCCGCAGGCCATTTTGGACTGTTCAAGACTCTGCAACTGGTCCCTACGGGACTTTTGGTGGCTTAAAGTGCGGAGGGATGTGGAGGACTATGTGGGATCCTGCCCTGTGTGTCATCGGGCTAAGAACCAGGGGGGCAAGCCGGCCGGTTTGCTCCAGCCGCTCCGACCCCCTCTGCCCCTTGGAAGATGATCTCGGCCGATTTCATCACTGACCTCCCAAGTCCAAGGGCTTCACCACGATACTGGTCGTGGTGGACTGTTTCACCAAGATGGGACACTTCATCCTGTGTTGGGGTGCCCACTGCCAAAGAGACTGCTGATATGTTTGTGCAACATGTGTTTCGGCTGCATGGACTTCCACAGAGCCTGGTGACTGACCGGGGCACCCAATTCACTTCCCAGTTCTGGAAGGCTGTCCAGAAGTTGCTGGGGATTGATGTGCGGATGTCCACGGCTCATCACCCAGACCGATGGCCAGACCGAACGGGTCAATGCCACCTTGGAACAGTACCTGCGCTGCTATGTCAACTATCAGCAAAACAATTGGGCGTCCTTGTTGTCCCTGGCAGAGTTTGCGTACAACAATGCGACGCAGGAATCCATCAAAGAGACTCCTTTCTTTGCCAACTATGGACACCACCCTCGGTTCTACCCGCCGGTGGACCCGTCCGGAGACGTTTCCGAGGCTAAGGATTGGCTTCGAGAGCTCACTGCACTCCAAGACTTGCTACGCACTCAATTGGACCAGGCGAAAGCTGACTACAAGCGGATGGCTGATCGGCGGCGCCAGGAGGGTCCTGACATCCTTGTGGGGGACAAAGTTTGGCTGTCCACCAAGAATTTGCCACGCAGCGACCCAGCCGCAAGCTAGACGCAAGATTTTGGGGTCCCTACAAAGTGTTGGAGAAGGTGGGGCCGGTGTCCTTCAAACTACAACGCCCAGCGGACATGAAGCTCCACCCGGTGTTTCGTCGTTCGTTGCTCCGCCCGCGAAGGGGTGCGGCCTGACGTGGCGCAGCCGCCTACACCCCCAGTGATGCGGGAGGGCGGAGAGGAGGTCGAGGTTCAGGACATCTTGGATGCCCGCCTCCGTTACAGGAAGTTGGAGTACTTCATTGACTGGAAGGGTTTTGGCCCGGAAGAACGTGCTTGGGTCAAGGCTCGAGATGTTCACGCCCCGGAGTTGGTGGCTCGTTTCCACCGCAAGTATCCGGACAAGCCCAAGCCCCGGGGGCGGCCCAGGGGGGGCCCTGAGGGGGGGGATAGTGTAGCACCCATGGGCCCGCTCGTGCCACTGGGGGGGGGGTGACGCGCCGGGGGTCCCGTTGGCATTGGGACCCGCACAGGCTGGAAGGGACTCGGAGGATGAGTTGGAAGGCCCAGAGCAAGATTGGTCAGCCGTACCTTTGCCCAGTTCACCTGTAGAGAGCCTAGCCTGGGATCTCGAGTGGGAGCATTCTCCCGGGGAAGGAGCGGACCAGGTGGAGATGGGAGGCAGCGAAGCAGATAGCGAAGATAGTTATGAATTCCCAAATGGCCGAGGTTCCCAAGAGCTGGCCGGGCAGCAGATGGAGGCTAGCGGCTGGGAAACTCCGGGGAGGCTGCTTCTCAGGAAGATAGCGATACTGGACTGGAAGAGCGGGCCGTTCTCACAACAGGCGCAGGGACATAGAGGAGGGCAGGAGGAGCTGGCATCTGTCCCTAGACCGTCACCGTTCGGAAAGTAGAGACTGGAGACGCCGGGCCCTAGATCGTCGGGGTTCCAGGCCGAGGGATTAAGAACGGCCCCGTGGGAACTGATCGTCAGTTCTCCGGCCACGTCTTCCCTGAATAGGCGCGAGCGGAGTGGGACCACAAGCCAGCAGTGGTCATCAAGCCTTGCCTTGCCTTTGCCTTGTTTCTTGAGCCGCAGCGGTTTGCGGCACCTTGCCCTGGTTCCTGATTCGCATGGGATTGCGAAGCCTTGCCCTGTTTCCTGATTCGCATTGAATTGCGGAGCCTTGCCACGTTTCCAGCTTACTTGCTACTTACTTTGGACTACTTGCTTAATACCTTGGACACTTGCATATTATTGGACTATTTACTCTTTGGAACTGTTTTTATATACTCAATAAAGTAGTTAGCCTTCAGAACGTCTCTGTGTGTGTGATTAAGGGGCCCGCCAGGTCCGTGATTGTGACACAGCTATAATATCTTTTCTACGTCACCTCCCTTGAATGAGGGAGGGGTAACTCTATTTTGATTTCTTGGTCCCTATATTTCCCCCATTTTCTTGTTGCTGAGCAATGCCTATTAGCAAGCGTTGTTATCACTCATCATCATTGTTATAGCCATCTCTGACTCTCTCTCTTTTCTGTTTCATCATATAAGTCTGGCAGTGTCGACATTCTCATATATACTGTAAGGTTCTATGCAGGGACATCATATTTCTAGCAGTTATTGAATCGACAGAGCTTTGAATATATTTTCTAATCATTGGAACTATACAGGGGATTATGAGCATTGCAATCAGTAGTATAATAAACAATATTCCAGTTATCAAGACTACTTTTGACCATGAAATATTGGGGAGCCATGAAATTAACCTATATTAATGTATCATACTATCAAATATTTCTTACCCGAGACTGTCATAGAATACATTATTTACAATATATAGAGAGTATCAATAACACATCAAACTGAAAGTACATCTGTATCTTACATACACACAATATTGTCTTCATATAATCCGCCTGAAAATACAACACAACTCAAAGTGTACTCAAAAGTCAATATTTCATCTCGTTTGGCGAATCACTTCTAGTAATGTCCCATATACCATGAGCCAAAAATTGTGAGTTCAATGCAAAAAGCGGATTATACCGTGAAGCGGATTAGCTCAACGCAGTTTCAAAGTCTCATCCAGAGTAACTCTTGTAAATGAATCGCAGGCTGTCATGCACACTCGCTATCCATTTTTGGGATCTCGGGATGAGATGGGGCCATGAGTTTATACAGCCGACTCCTGAAGGTGGTCTGTCAGTGGTTCTCAACCTGTGGGTCCCCAGATGATTGGCTTTCAACTCCCAGAAACAGCTGGTAAACTGGCTGGGATTTCTGGGAGTTGTAGGCCAATCATCTGGGGACCCACAGGTTGAGAACCACTGGCAGACCACCTTCAGGAGTCGGCTGTATAAACTCATGACCCTTGTTCTATCTCCAGCTAATGAAGACTGCTTACCAGAGATGAGTGGTTAACAGAACCAAAGCTGCATCCACTCCATAGGCAACTCAGATAGCTTCCGTGTGTAATTGCAACTATTGGTGTAGTAGCCCCTCTAATTTATTGACATTATAATAATGTTTTCCAAACCACCTCAGCTAAAAGAGGTGAGGTGTATTTGCGTGTATAACAATTTAGTGCTAAAATCAGAGATGTTTTGGAGTAAAAGCTTCAGAACATGTCATGGTCTCGTGTAGGTATTTGTTTTCTTAATAACACAGGTACATCTATTGACTCCTGACTTCCAGTTATAGTTAGGATTCTTGAAAATCAGGCAGAAGGAAGGGTGTTTCATCTTTTCATTTCGACGTTCCTGAAATTATTTGATGTTAAATGGTGCAAATTTCTTTTTCTTTCCTACCTTTTTTGGCATATACCCACAATGTTCTCTGGACATTGTAAGGCAGGAAGCATGCCTAATCCTCATTATCTATTTTTGGAAACCTTTCTGCTAATTAACAAGCAAATACATTTGGGGAATTCCAAAGATGCTCATTTTTTTCTAGATTAATGACCCCATGTTATGCTTTGCAAGAGTATTTTTTGTATTCATGTACAATTTTGACTTTTAGCCTTTTCAGCTGTGCTAACAAGCAACTTGTTTATATATGATTTTATCCTGTTCAAATTTCATTTTAAAATATGAAAATGATTTAAATTGTATATAGTGTTTTACTTATAAACTGCCCTGAGATCTTGCAAAAAATGGCAAATATTAATTTTAAATTTAAAAAACCTGCCCAGACCCTGAGATATTTAGGAGAGGCCCTTCTCTTGGTTCCACCTCCATCTTAAGCTTGGTTGGTGGGAATGAGAGAGCGGGCTTTCCTTCTTGGTGGCTGTCCCTCGACTCTGGAACTCCCTGCCCAGTGAAGCCTTCCGACCGCAGGCTTGTTGTTCATTCGTTCTGTCGTTTCCGACACTCGTGACCTCATGGACCATTCCACACCAGAGCTCCCTGTCGGCTGTCACCTCCCCCATCTCCTTCAGAGTCAAGCCAGTCACTTCAAGGATACCATCCATCCTTCTTGCCCTTGGTCGGCCCTTTTTCCTCCCCCCCCATTTTCCCCAGCATAATCATCTTATCTAAGCTTTCCTTTCTTCTCATGATGTGGCCAAAGTACTTCATCTTTGCCTCTACTATCCTTCCCTCCAATGAGCAGTCAGGCTTTATTTCCTGAAGTATGGACTGGTTGGATCTTCTTGCGGTCCAAGGCACTCTCAGAACTTTCCTCCAACACCATAGTTCAAAAGCATCCATCTTCCTTTGGTCAGCCTTCCCTAAGGTCCAGCTCTCAAATCCATAGGTTACTACGGGAAATACCATTGCTTAGGCTAAAACCTTTTTATTCAAACAGGCTTTGAAAGATGAAGGTGTTTGAGATCTGGTCATGGGGTCTGGTTTTTAACTTTTAATGTGTTTGATGGAGTTTAACTGAATATTTAAATACTGGTTGTGTTTAATTCTGTTTTAATGTTTGCATATTTGTATATTTTAAATTGGATACCAATGTTTTTTATGCCAAACCCCTTTGGGGAGATAAAGCGCCACACCGACCCTGGACGGTGTGGCGCTATGCCCATCGCCTTCTGTAAAGAGTTTGGGAGTTCATTTGGACTCCCAACTGACCATGGAGACCCAAATCTCCATGGCCAGTAAAACAGCTTTTTTTTCATTTAAGACAGGCAAGGCGGCTGGCCCCTTATCTGTCCCGGATCGACCTGGCCACGGTGATCCAAGCCACGGTCATCTCGAGACTGGACTACTGTAACGCGCTCTACGTTGGCCTTCCTCTGTCGGTGACCCGGAAGCTCAAACTGGTGCAGAATACTGCCGCCCGGTTCCTGTCTGGTACCCCAGCAGGTTGCCATATCACACCTACCTTGCAGGATCTGCATTGGCTCCCAATTGAGCACCGGATCACCTTCAAAGTGTTGGTGCTTACCTTTAAGGCCTTGCATGGCCTGGGGCCAGTGTACCTGAGGAACCGGCTTACCCCATATTGCCCTATGAGATCACTGTGGTCAGAGAACATCAATTTATTGACAATTCCCCCTGTCAAGACGCTTAGGCTGACTGCGACCCGAAGGAGAGCGTTCTTGTCACACCTCAGTCAGGTTCCCGCAGCAAGCAAGACCGATGCCATGTTACAACCAAGGACTCAGAAAGGCTTGGAGACAGGCCTTTACAGCAACCTTTAATTGAACCCCAGATAACCAAAGCGTGGCGCATCTCTGCTGTTTCTCAGGCCGATAGAAGCACCTGGTACCATGAAACCGCAGATCCTCCCCTAGACACAGCTGGGCCCGCTAACAAGTTTGCATTCCAAAGAGATAGAGATACGGTGGGAAGAGAAAGTGATTCCCCTGTTCCCATGAGAGAGTTGAGGCGAAGTAAGCGCCTTCAAGAGCAATGCAGTCCAAAAGCTTTAAAGGTTTGGCCCAGACTCCATTCTAAATCTCGTGCCAACGTTCCAGCTTCTTCGCCAAGTTCCGTGAATCCTTTGTCGGGGCCCAGGGGTCCTTCTTGCTCAAAGACTTAAGCTTAAGCCAATTGCGGCATCTTGGACGTTGCTTCTTTTTGGAGAATCTTAAAGACTATCCTTTGCTATTTTTGGACTTTGAAAGCATTTTGAACAATTCTATCTTTGCCTTTTTTCTTATTTACTTATTCTAAATAAAGCATTTTACCGCAGCCGCTGTGTGTTTGTTTACTAAGGGTCCGGACTAAGTCTTCGTGCAACAGCTTGGCACGAGATCACAAAACCCTAGTAAACCGGCGATGAAAATGCAGCCTCAAGCAGCAGCGTTTTTTGAGGAGGAGGACGAAACCATGGAGGGAGTGGATTGGGTCCCAATGGCCGCAGACTACCAAAAACTGCAGGCAAACTTCTTGGGGATACAGCAGCAGTTTGCCAACACTGTGTTGGCATTCCAGGTGGCCCCGCCGCAACAGCCCGCTCCACAGGCGCCTCCACGTCGTGTTCCAGTGACCCCTCCACCCCGCTTTGCCGGAGACCCTGCCATGGCGCGCACCTTCAGGGGCCAATGTGGAGCTTACCTCACCGCCAGGGCCGCCGACTTTGCCACTGAGGCTGAGAGAGTGGCATTCGTATATACCCTGCTTGATGGACCCGTGGCGGTGTGGGCGACCACCTTAATGGACACATTGGCGGTTCCGACCCAAACAGTTCAAGCTTTCATGGATCACATCAGAGACTTGGGGACACCCAGTAAATCGGGAGTTGGCGGAGCGGAAATTGCAGAGGTGGATGCAAAAAGACCTTCTGCTCGCTTAATACATCGCCGAGTTTCGTGTGCTTGCCAACCAGGTGACCTGGAACGATGATGCCCTGCGAGCCCAATATCTAAGTGGGCTGAGGTATGATCTACAAGGGGAATTTATGCGAACTGCTGATGTCCCAGCCACTTTGGAAGTGGCGATCGCCCTAAGCTTGCGCCTGGAGGCAAACATCCGAGCTCGGGAGCAGTGGAATCGCTCCCCCCCCCCCCGAGAGGACTCCGGTTAAGAAGGGGCTGCCGGACCCAAGAGTCCCACTGCCATCGCGTCCCCCACCGCCTCCAATGCCGACGTGGGACATAGAAGAACCGATGCAGCTTGGACACACTCGCCCTCGTTTGGATGCAACCGAGAAGGCCCGGCGCCAGCGCCTCCAATTGTGTTGGTACTGCGGAATGTCTGGTCACTTTTCCTGGGACTGCCCCACCAAGCCCAAGTCCGCTCCCCGGATGGCCGCCGCCACTGTGGAGGATCCAGAAGTCCCGGAGGGGGCAAGACAGTCGGCGGGGGAAGCTCCCGACCAGGTCTAGAAAGACTCGCTAGCTCGGTCGATCTTCCCCCTGCGGAGCCTAAAACCGGAGTCTTGTTCCTGCTGTTGATCACTCTATGGACCGTGGAGAAAGGCCCCACCACCGTCCACGCCATGGTAAATTCGGGGGCCACTAATAACTTCATTTATAAAGACTTTGCAGATTCTCTAGGACTAAGCTATAATTCATTGAAAGAACTACGCATAGTGCAAACTATTGATGGCAGGCCACTAAAATCGGGGCCTGTAAGCCAATGGACTAAGCCAATCCAGATGGAAATCCGAGAGCACCAAGAAGAGATTTCGTTCCTTGTGACCATGGTTCCACATTTTCCTGTGATTCTACGGGTGGCTTGGCTGACTCTTCATGATCCCCAGATCTCGTGGGGACGCCCGTGGCTACAGTTCGGATCCCCTTTTTGTCAAGAAAACTGCTTGACGGCTCGACTGGGGGCCGCAGCTGAAGCAGAGTCGCTTGTTACCTTACCCATCAAGTACGCACAGTTTTGGGATGTTTTCAGTGAGGAGGCAGACCAGCTACCCCCCCCCCCCCCGACCCTGCGATTGTGCAATTGACCTAGTGCCAGATGTGCCGATTCCTCGCGGCCGTTTGTATGCCCTCTCCGAGCCCGAACAAAAGGCTCTGTGAGAGTTTCTGGATACCAACCTGTGCAAAGGATTAATCCGGCCATCTCAATCCCCAGCCGGGGCCCCAGTCCTGTTTGTCAAGAAGAAATCTGGAGAGCTACGTCTGTGCAATGGCTACCGGGGACTCAATGCCATCACCATTCGCAGCCGGTACCCCCTGCCGCTCATTTCGGAGATGCTGGAGCAGGTGAGGGGGGCTACCGTGTTTACCAAGTTAGACCTTCGAGGGGCTACCGTGTTTACCAAGTTAGACCTTCGAGGGCCCTATAATCTGATTCGCATCCGGGCAGGAGATGAATGGAACATGGCGTTTCCGACCAAGTACGGGGCATACGAATACTTGGTAATGAGTTTCGGACTCTGTAATGCTCCTGCCACATTCCAGCATTTCATGAATGACATTTTTCGAGACTATCTAGACCAGTTCCTCCTAGTATATTTAGATGATTTATTAATCTTTCCTCGGGATCAAGAATCCCATGATCAACATGTGCGGGCAGTGCTTCAAAGGCTGCAAGATCATGGACTCTATGCTAAATTTAAAAAGTGTGCTTTTGACATGCCTCAGGTGGATTTTCTGGGACATTGTATTTCTGCTAAAGGGATTGCCATGGATCCAGCCAAGGTGAAGGCCGTAGTGGAGTGGAAATCCCCGGGCAACAAGAAAGACATTCAAAGATTCATGGGCTTTGCCAACTACTACCGTAAGTTCATTCCCGACTTTACTTCCTGTTCAGAACCCATCACGCAGTGCTTAAGGGGAAAGACTCCATTCCGCTGGACTGTCAGGCCCCATGCCTCAGTTTCCCTAGTTTCCTCAGAACCACACTGCAGCCATGTTGAGATCAAGAAATCTTCCAGGCCTGTCTGCCTTTCCCATGTGAACTCAGTACCAAGCAGGCCGAGTCAAACAGTCAAGGACTTGGCTTTCACTCCCCGTGATAAGCAGAGACGGTGGAGACCAGAAGATGGGTAAACTCCTTTCTGCAGATGCGAGCACTAATTGGCTCACAGACCTCTGTGGCTGAGATCAGCTAAACAACAGCTGTAGTCTATCATGGGAACCATGATGTTCGACGCAACTACGTTGGACAGATCAAAGGGTTAAAACACTATAACCGTTTGGTCTTGGAAAGGCTTCACATCTCGAGCCAACTATTGCATCTTTAAGACCATGGATTCCTGGACAGGCCTTGCGGCCTCCTTGCTAAGAGAACTCTTCCTGACGAGCTTGCTGGCTGCCCCGTTTGGATCTAGCTCACTTGAGCATTATCTTTGCCTTACTTGCTTCGTTCTAGAGACTTTGCCATTTGAATCCTGCGTTATTCCTGATTGCTACGGGACTATACTCCATTGCTACCTTCTTGGATTATTGCTGCTATTTTGCTGGTGCTGCCTGAAGGCATTGCTAGATTGTCTCCTAGCCTCTTTCCTATAACCAGTTATTCTAAATAAACCTTTTGTACCTCAGCTGGACTCTGTGGTTTATCAAGGGAGGTTCCAAGGGCCTAGAGGGCGACATGGACTGAGGCCGCGGAAAAGGGTTTCCAGCGGCTCAAAGAACTCTTTGTTTCTCAGCCCATTCTACAATACCCTGACCCCGACACCCCGTTCATGGTCCAAGCGGATGCCTCCAATGTTGCGATTGGAGCGGTTTTGTTTCAACCGCAAGGAGCGGACTGGCTACCTTGTGCCTACTTCTCTAGGCAGCTGACGGCCCCTGAAAAGAACTATACCATTTGGGAAAAAGAGCTTTTGGCTATAAAAGCATCTTTTGAATTTTGGCGCCACTGGCTTGAGGGATCTAGGCACCAAATTCAAGTACACATGGATCATCGCAACCAGAGCACCTGAAAACTGCTCAAAAACTCAATCAGAGGCAACAGCGTTGGGCTTTGTTTTTTGAACGCTTTAATTTTAAAATTCACTATGTGACGCCTGCTCAAACCAAGCAGGCAGATACTCTATCTAGGAATCCGGAATATACCCGTGGCTGTGAAGAAGACCCGGCTTCTCTGCTTCTGCGCCGGGAGAACTTTGCTGCAACCTCCGAAGCGGCGCCAAGTACCACTTCTGTTCTATAAGTGTTGAATGACTCCTCCCGCCCCCCAGAAGCAGCGTCTTTGGCAGATCGGATCCACGCAGGCCAGCTACAGGACCCGTGGGCAGGGGAACAACTGGGTAAGGGATTGCAATACCCCTTTCAAGTTCGAGACAATGTGTTGTGCCACCGCACCCAGGTTTATGTGCTCCCAGGTCCAGAGAGACTAGAAATATTACAGCTTTGCCATGACAGCCGGCCTGCAGGACATTTTGGGCTGTTTAAGACTTTGCAATTGGTGCTGCGGGATTTCTGGTGGCCCAAGATGAGGAGGGAGGTTGAAAAATATGTCGCCACTTGTCCGGTTTGCCAGCGAGCTAAACATTTGGTTGGAAAACCGCCCAGTTTGTTGCAACCTTTGCCCACTCCTTCCTGCCCTTGGGAAGTTTTGTCAGCAGACTTCATCACTGAGCTCCCAGTCTCCCATGGGCATACCACCATCCTGGTGGTGGTGGACTGTTTTACCAAGATGGCCCATTTCATTCCTTGAAAACAGTTCAGTGGGGCGTTTCTCCGTAAACAGCAATCAAAATCAATGCAGGAAACCACTTTTCTTCAAAATCTCAATATGGTTTATTTCCAGTCTTTTAATTTCAAAATTATAGTAAGTGGATAGTGGAATGCAGATCTATATGACATCACATTGGTCAGTCTCCTTCACAAAATTATAATCCATGAGATAATAGAAACATATATAATCCGGATCAAGACCAATGTCGGGTCGACGGTTTTATAGACGGTTTTTCCAGCTTCTTCGGGACCTGTCACACAATAATCCACTGCACAAATCCACTGGTCCGATATCTATTAAATAAACATCAAAAAATTCTCATAATATATAATCCGGTATAGCATTATACACATATGTTTGTAACCTATCAAAATAGGCGTGATCCCACATACGAAAAACAATCCCCCAAATGGCAAGAGATAGTAAATACATACCAAAAAATCATCAGTCATATACATATATCTGTGGACGCAGCCACTGTTCCATGCGGTCGGACAACACAACTGAAAAAAGTCGCGGCTTAAGAAAGCCCCCTCCGCACCAGACGCCAGGTGCAAAAGAAACAGCAGATCTGTTCCTTCACCATGGCCTTCCGCAAGGCATAATTACAGACTGAGGCAGCCAGTTCACCTTTCAGTTTTGGAAGGCGACCCAACAGTTGTTGGGAATTGAGGCCCGTATGTCCTCCACTCACAAACGGATGGTCAAACGGAGAGGACCAACACTACTTTAGAGCAATACTTGCAGTGCTATGTAAACTATCAACAGGACAATTGGGCTTCCCTGCTGTCATTTGCTGAGTTTGCTTATAATAACTCGGTTCAGGGGAGCACTAAAGAGACTCCTTTCTTTGCTAATTTTGGATATCACCCACGGTTCTACCCAGCGGTGATCGAACTGGGAAATGTGCCTGCTGCGGAGGGGTGGCTGCAAGAGCTGACTGCAGTCCAAGAGGTGTTGAGGTCCCAGCTGGAGCAAGCTAAGTTGGATTACAAAAGGATGGCCGGCCGACACCGACAAGAGGGAGCGGAGCTGCAAGTGGGGGATCGGGTCCTACTGTTCACCCGAAACTTGCCTTTGCAAAGGCCCTGCCGGAAGTTGGATGCCAAATTTTTGGGACCTTACAAAATTGTGGAAAAGATTTCTCCAGTGCCTTTTAAGTTACAACTACCAAAGGGGATGAAGGTTCATCCGGTGTTTCATCGTTCATTGCTGCGCCAGGCGAGCGAGCGAGCTTCACCCGGACGTGGGTAAGTTGGCCCCAGCTCCTGTTTTGGTGGATGGAGAGAGTGAATACTTGGTCGAGGGGATTCTGGACTCTCGTTTATTTCATAACAAGCTCCAATACCTGATAGATTGGACTGGATATGGCTCAGAAGAAAGATGTTGGGTAGATTCTAGAGACATTCATGCTGAGGAGATGGTGTCGTAGTTCCATCAAGATTACCCTGATAAGCCCCGGCCTGGAGGGGGCTCCTTGCAGGGGCCTAAGGGGAGGGGTAGTGTCACACCTCAGTCAGGTTCCCGCAGCAAACAAGCCTGACGCCATGTTAAAACCAAGAACTCAGAAAGGCTTGGTGACAGGCCTTTACAGCAACCTTTAATTGAACCTCCAGGATCTTATGCCTTTTAGGAGGGCTTGTAAGACCTTCCTCTTTAAACAGGCCTTCGGCTTATAAGACGCCATCAGTGTCTTAGTCTTGCTTGTTGATTGTATTTTAATTATACTGTATTATGCTGTGTGTCTGTGTATTTCGTACAGCATATTGTGTTCTTAATGTATGAAGATTTTAGAGTGTATTATATGTTTTAATGTGTTTTATTGTGTACTGCTCTGTTGTGAGCCGCCCTGAGCCTCCCGGGAGTGGCGGCCTAGAAGTTCGACAAATAAAATAAATAAATAATAAATATAATAATAATGATCATCACCATCATCACAGAACAATCACAAAAGCGACAGAAATATATTCTCTAAAGGAAGCTCAATGGAGGCAATACCATCAAGGCCATAAACACCTGGGCCATACCTGACATAAGATATAGTGCTGGCATCATAAACTGAATGCAGGCAGAACTGGACAATTTGTACAGAAAAACAAGAAAACTCATGACCATTCATAATTCACTACATCCTCGCAGTGATGTTGACCGGCTATATCTGCCTAGAAAGTCTGGTGGCAGAGGACTTCTACAAGTAAAACAAGCAATTGAAGAAGAAAAAACGCACCCTGGAAGAATATGTAAAGGAAAGCCAAGAACCCGCTTTAATTGAAGTCAATAATCGGAAACTTCTCACAGCACAGCAGACAAAGAGTCAGTACAAGAAAACTGCACTCCAAAGCAGAGCTGACAGCTGGCACAACAAAGCATTGCATGGGAAGTTCCTTGACAAAATTGAAGGAAAAGTAGATAAGGAGAAGACCTGGTTATGCTCATGGATGGAACACTGAAGAAGGAGACAGAAGGCCTGATTCTTGAAGCCCAGGAGCAAGCCATCAGAACAAATGCAATTAAGGCCACGATTGAAAAAACAGCTGATGACTCAAAATGCAGACTGTGCAAGAAAACTGATGAAACCACTGATCATATCCTCAGCTGCTGCAAGAAAATCACACAGACAGACTACAAACAGAGACACAACTCTGTGGCCCAAATGATTCATTGGAACTTATGTCACAAGTACCACCTGCTAGTAGTCAAGAACTGGTGGGATCATAAACCTGCAAAGGTAGTGGAAAATGAACAAGCAATACTACTGTGGGATCTTTGAATCCAGACTGACAAAGTTTTGGAAGACAATACACCAGACATCACGATTGTGGAAAAGAAAAAAGTTAGGATTATTGATGTTGCCATAGAGTCACATTGAGGAAAAACAACAGGAAAAACTCAGCTGTTATCAGGACCTCAAAACTGAATTGCAAAGGCTCTGGCATAATCCAGCATAGGTGGTCCCAGTGGTAATTGGCACACTGGGTACCGTGCCAAAAGATCTCAGCCGTCTTTTGGAAACAATATACATTGACAAAATCACGATCTGTCAACTGCAAAAGGCCACTTTACTTGGATCTGTGCGCATCATTCGAAAATATATCACACAGTCCTAGACTCTTTGGGAAGTGTTTAATTTGTGATTTTGTCGTACGAAATCCAGCATATAGATCTCATTTGCTGTGACATACTGTGTTATTGTGTCAGTAATATAATAATATAGTTCAATACATAAATAAATTAATATTCTATTGGAGTGGGATCATCAACCTGAGTATACTATGAAACAGACAGGCAAATACAACAATATGTTGCTATATTTTCAGTTATTAACAAGAGTGATCCATCTAAGGACTCCACATGCCCTGGAATACAAGTCTATTAGCAGTAGTTGCCTGATCCTTACAAATCTAACATTCAAAATGGAGGAATTAAAACAGATTATGTTTTTACCAGCGATCTAAATCTTCCCTCTGAATTAAAAAGCACCAGGGGAAATGATAGGTACCTGGAAAATTTAGAAGTTTGTTTTGTGTTTTCCTATTTCCTGAAATCTCATGTACTATTGAGAAAGATTTCATTCCCTGACAATCCATTCGTAGATGCAATATAAACACCCAATAATGTCACAGAGACTTTCTCTCTGTCCTGTGATTTTCACTAGTGTGTTTGATGAGGATTTTAAAAAACCTTTCTTGGGCCCCTTCCACACAGCTGAATGAATTCCCACATTTTCTGCTTTGAACTGTAATATATGGCAGTGTGGACTCAGATAACCTAGTTCAAAGCAGCTATTGTGGGATTTTCTTTCTTGATATTCTGGGTTATATGGCTGTGTGGAAGGGCCCTCTGACTGCTCCCCAATTCTAGACTTCCCACCCACAAGTGGCTCAATTGATATTTAGACAGGACTTTGACTTTTGAATGGCTGTGGCAGAAGGATCTTTTTATTGTGGTGTATTGTATTTTTATATTTTATTTTGTTTTAATATATCTTTTAACTTGCAATTTAGTTTTTTTATGAGAAATGTTTGTTGAACTTTTGTATCAGATTAGTCTTTAATGTCCTTTTCTGTTAATTTGTGAGCTCTTTTGCATCCTGGTGATATCGAGCAGGAATTTAGAAGGGGCTTGCCCAGAGAAGGCAGAAGCCCCACAAACGCACCAAAGAGGATCCAGTACTCTGGTGAGAAAAGAAGCACCCAATTAGGTTTTCCCTGATTTCCCAAGTAAATCTCACCAAAGTTGAAGAAAGTGCCACCGAGTTGTTTATTTCATTCCAGCTGGTAACGGATGACAGCCGCAATCGTTTGCCCAAAGCTGACATAAAGTGCACATGCAATACAGTACATTTTATAGAAAACAGAACTGTCAGCGTTCAAATTTCCTGCCCCCTTGCTGGCTTTCAGCTGATTGGTTGGAGTCATCAGCTGGAGGGGAGGCGCTGCCGGCTTAGCTGTGCCTCAGCCAATCAGGAAGCCAGCGCCGCTTCGACCTCTCAGCCAATGAGAGAGAAGGAGGGGGTACAAGCAGGAAAAAATGAACCAGGAAGGAATGCTTGAGTGGATTAAAATGACTAATACTTATCCAATTGCCAGCGTTTACACAAACATGTCCTCAAGCTAGCTGTAGTATTGTCCCGGTGAAGGAAATAAACATTTTTGGTCTGGCACGGATGCCAAACCCCACTGAGTACTTTATCCTTGATATGGATCAATTGATTGTATCTGTCATTGGTTTCAGCCAGGGGAATGAAAACAAAGAGAGAAGCAGATTGGGGATATTCCAAGCTTTCCAAAGGCAGGAAGCCCCTCATTGTGCAAAATGACAAAAATCCCCATGGGGCATATTTATCAAACGGCCTTGCTCCGAGAACTGATAAGACATGCCTGCAGGGACATCTTTTCATAGGGGCTAACTCCGAGGTTTGAAAAGAAGTGACCTCTGCTATTGTCCATGCAAAATTGTTTTTGGTAGGTCCTTTTGTTTAGGGATTTAGGTGAGTTTCCCTGAGTTTTTGCATGCTGGGGTCACGACGAGGTGACATTTCATATTTTATATTTCATATAGGGGGAAGGGAATACATTCATATAGGAAGGAAATAGAAATCATCTCATCAGCCCACCCCCACCCTCCCAGAGTCCATTGGATTAATAAATCATAAGGAAAGTCCACGGGGTTTGAAAGAGAGAAAGTCTTTAAAAAGTTTCTATAAAGTCCTTGAGAAGTGGGCAAAAGTCGATGAAAGTTCATAGAAAATCCATAAAGTGTTGGTTACAGGGGCATTGCCGTGTGGGGCCATGGGAAGAGCCTTAGGGTCCCACCTGGGGGAGAAATGGGATTATGGGATCATTCCAGCCTGGTGTTCTTGGAAAAACTATGAATTCATTGGTTTTGAACTACCTTTTACAGAGTCCTGGGAGGGGGTCACCTCCAATATCATTTGGTCAGGAAAAAAGTGGAATAAAACTGGAAAGGTGGAATCTAAAAATATCTAACATAGATAGATTATTGGCTGAAATGCAGAGAATATGTTGGAGACCAAAACATCATAGCACTAGCTGAGAATAGGACAGGGGGGTACCTTTATCTTTGACTTCTCTCAGGAGGATAAAGGTGAATGACCCAACATTTTGGAATGCTTTATCCAAACCTTTTGCCAGGGTGAATTAGGCCCAGAGGCAAAATGTTCCCCTCAGCTATCCTAATAGTAATTTAGACTTCAAGAATCAAGTGTAACATGTTATTATTTGTTAAAGCTTGATATAAAAGGTATCAAAATAGAAATGTTATATTTTAATATGTGGGTAAAGTATAGCAGAGATTTTGCTAGAGATAGAACATTTGCTAAATGTATTTTTATTTTTATTTGCAGTCATTTGATATAGCTTTAGCTAGAATAGCTAAAGCTTATGGACAGAAATGCATCTGGGATCACAATCCAAACAGAAAAGTCCATCCAGATCCTAAATTTAAGCCTTTTGGAGAAAATATGTGGCTAGGAGGTGCCAGCAAAAACCCATTTAATATTGCTGGTGCCATTGCAGCCTTTCACTCGGAGATAAAATACTATGATTTCAGTAATCACAAATGTACACATGTGTGTGGCCATTATACTCAGGTGAGTTTTATCCTTCCTTATAGATTTTGAGGCATAATATCAATATGTTGGGGGGTACTGTTCCGGGTGGTCTCCCAAAAGGGGACATAGACAGAGAAGGATAGTCCAATGGGGGGTTGTTGAGGGATTTCCCCAATTTTCTCTAGTTATTCCTTCCTTTTCCATATAATAAACTAGCTGTACACGGCACGCGTTGCTGTGCCCTATTTAGGAGATGCGAGAAAGTCTGAGTATGTAAGGGTTGGAATTGTTGTTAGTTATGGTGTTGTTGGGGCCATGGCTGTGTCGTTGTGGGTTGTTCTGGTGGGTGGGATGTTGAAGTCCTGGGAGTTGTTGGTGTGTGGTGTTGCTGGCGTTCTGCATAGCTTGTGGATATACAATGTTTTTTGTCTTTCCGTCTGCTGTGTTGATGTAGAGGTTGATGCTTGTGTGGGTGGGGTACTTTGCAAGTGAGTGGAGGTACTTGAAATCCCATTATCCATGGTGTGTCCTCCTCTGAACTGCAGTCGGATGGAGTGTGGGTCATGGGGGGCATTGTTTGCCAAGTTTGGTCTTTATCTGTCTTGGTTCTGGGCCACAGTGGTCTGTGGGGAATGATGGGTTTTGAAGTGGTACAAATCCCATTATCCATGGAGGAACTTCAAGTCCCATAATCCATGGTCCACCCTTCTCCAAACTGTAGTAGAATGTAGCATGGATCATAGGGTCTCTGTGTGCCAAGGTAGGTTACTGTAAATTCAGGCCATACACAATGTTCCATGAGCTGAGGCCTAGTCAGGAACAGCAAGTTAATGAAGCCTTACTGTCAATTTTGGGCGTGGTCTGTGATTTGTAGGGGTACTGTCAATTCAGAGCGTAAACAGCATTCCATTAAGTGAGGCCTAGTCAGGGAAATTAAGTTAATGAAGCCTTACTGTCAATTTTGGGCGTGGTCTGTGATTTGTAGGGGTGTAAATTTTCTGGAGAATCAAGTTAATGAAGCCTTACTGTCAATTCAGAGCGTAAACAGCATTCCATTAAGTGAGGCCTAGTCAGGGAAATTAAGTTAATGAAGCCTTACTGTCAATTTTGGGTGTGGTCTGTGATTTGTAGGGGTGTAAATTTTCTGTGGGAAGTGAATTGTGTGTTTGTGTTTGTGCCTCAGCCCTTTGCCTTATCCTCCTCTGACAGTTTATTAGGGGTCAGAATGTTCATGTTGGCTGGCCAGTACAGGAGTTACGCAAATCCGCCCTTATTGGCAGCCAATCATGTTGTCAGAATGTAGAGGCTGGGAGAGTCGTTGGCAGCCCCAGAGGAGTTTCTAGGTTTGCTACAAACGTACCTTGCTTGAGGCCTATTTCTGTTGGCAAGTTTGGTGTTTCTGCGTTGTAAGGTTTCTCTGTTTGGGACAGTCATTCCATGACGGGAACCCCTTTATATAATAGATGATAGCTGTTTTGACGGATGGCAACATGGGTGGGAGGAATAATAGAAAAACAGGGTTAAATGGTTTAACTCCTTCAACCCCTCCCCCCGCAATAAAATGGACTAGTCTTCTCTGTCTAGAGCCCCCTCGTGGCCTCTGCCCAGATAATGGAACAGGACCTTTTGGAGGAAATTTAAAGTTGCAAAGTGGGTGTTTTGGATAGCATAGAGAAGGGCTAATACCCCTGTGATGTTTGTTTTGCTGTCTATGTCCCCCTCAATGGATTGTCACCTTGTTGTGCTGAGGAGGCTTGTGTGTTCCAATTAACTTGTGGGCGTAATTGTCAGAGTCATGTACTCCCAGGAGGGGTTGCATTGGAGGTTCCAGATCGTACACAATCTGAAGACCTTAATGGCAGATCAGATCATGGTACATGTTACAACTGGTGTTAAGTCATAAGAAGGCTGCAACAGATTGATAAGCCACCATCGTCGTGTTAACCATGCCACTCGTTGGGATCCTCACTTTGTGAAGACTGTGTGTTGATCAGCTGTGCACTGACCTTAACACATAAAAAAAACCTCATGCACAAGTGTCTTCCAAGAAAAAAAAAAAGCCAAACTAACAAAAGTTCCATGGCAATCAGTTAGTGGCTACAGGGGCAGGACTGTGAAATCTAGAAGCCCCTGGTGCAGTGGTTCTCAACCTGTGGGTCCCCAGGTGTTTTGGCCTACAACTCCCAGAAATCCCAGCCAGTTTACCAGCTGTTAGGATTTCTGGGAGTTGAATGCCAAAACATCTGGGGACCCACAGGTTGGGAACCACTGCCCTAGTGTGATTGACATGTAAGCGGTGGATATGGACTTGGTCATTCTACCTCAAGGTCCAAGGGAGTTTAGTCTGGCAGCTGTATCCATGACTGAGCAGCCCTTTTAAGAATCCACTCTGTTCACCGTGCATGGGTTGAACAGACAACTGCAGCATCCGGAGGGGTCACCACCCTGCACAGTCAGCACCCTGATCTCAGGACTGCTATTATTGCAAGGGAGCTGGGAAGCTTTAACATCAACATAGCAGCACTTCAGGAGACCTGGAGAGCAGGAGAGTGACAGTTGAATGAAGAAAAGGGAGGTGGCACCTTCATCCGGAAGGGACTGCCTGAAGAAGAATGAAGAACACACAGAGTTGGCTTTGCTATCAGACCTGGTGAAGCATCTGCCCAGAGCACCCATTGGCATTAACAAACGACTCTCAACCCTCTGAATTGACCTTGCCAAAAACCAACAAACAACCATCATAACTGCCTACACACCAACACTAGATGCTGATGAAGACATCAAGGAAATTTTTTACTGTCAGCAGGATACAATCCTATCGGAAATACCTAAGGAGTACAAAATCATCCTTCCGGGGGGGACTTTCACACAAGAGTCAGATGAGACTTAGACCTATGGCCAGGGACCATAGGAAAAGACAGGGTTGGAAACAGCAGCTCGAATGGCATCCTGCTTCTCACAAATGTACAGAACACAACCTTGTCAGCAACACGCTCTTCCGCCTGTAAAACAAGCTCAAGACAGCATGGAAGCACCCCGGTCAAAGCATTGGCACCTCTTAGACCATGTAATTACATGTACCAGAGGCCACTGTGTTGCAGGCCCGGATTAACACCTTTTTGCACCCTAGGCCACACTTTGAAATTACGCCCCCTTTAAGCCAACCTCTACCGAACCCCCTACATCAATCAGACCCACACTAAAAATAAAACCTTATCTTTCATCTTCAAAACGCGTATTGCTGATGATTTTTTGTATTGAGAGAAACAAGTAATTAGTAACTAGTCTTAGATATTAGGTTATTATTAACCCTTACAGCAGTGTTTCTCAACCTTTTTTGAGCAGTTGCACACTTTTTACATTTACAAAATCCTGGGGCACACCAACAACCAAAATGACACAAAATGACACTCTAACACAGTAATACATATAGTTAATATGTTTTTAAATGTATTTATACACTCAGTGTGAAACCTGGGCCTGAACAGGAGAGTTGATACACAGTCACTAGAAAGGCTATCACATCCAGCCAATGCCAAATGTAGTAATAGTTGGTAAACATAAACACAAAAATGTACCCGGTCCTCAGGGAAGCCGGCTGGAAAGAGAGCAGCCAGACGGAAGCACACTCTGAGGCAAAGAGTTCCACTGCTGAACAGCTCTCAGGAAGTTCTTCCTAATGTTCACCCTCTTACACAGACATGCTTCCCTGTGATGTTTGTTTTTCTGCCTGCGCTGTTGTGCGCGCGCTCTCTCTCTCTCTCTCTCTAAATGTAATGTTCATTTGTGGGATTAACATAACTCAAAAACCACTGGACAAATTGCTGCCAAACTTGGCCACAAAACATACTAATACTAACCCAAGGAGGGACCATCAGTCAAAAAATTGATTTTGTCATTTGGGAGTTACAGTTGCTGGAATTTATAGTTAACCCACAATCAAAGATCATCCTAAAATCCAGCAACAATGGAATTGAACCAAACTTGGCACACTGAACTCTCATGAGACCAACAGAAAGTACTGAAAGGGTTTGCTTGTGAATTAACCTTGAGTTTTGGAGTTGTAGTTCACCTATATCCAGAGAGCACTCTGGACTCAAACAATGTTGGATCAGGACCAAACATGGCATGAATACTCAATATGCCCAAATGTGAACACAGATGGAGTTCAGGGGAAATAGACCTTGCCATTTGGGAGTTGTAGTTGCTGGGATTTATAGTTCAACAAAACACTGGGAAACTACCTAATCTAAGTACAACTCAATGCTGCTAGCATAGAATATACACATTGTAACACAATGCAATAACAAGATCAGCTTCCACAATAATCACAGTCTGGAAACTTATAGTATGTGCTCCAAGGTGAATGTCATATTTATAGAGCAGGGGATAGGAACCTTTTTGACTCAGAGCCATAAAAGCAAAACATTTGTAAATTTATTTCTGTGAGAGCCATATAATATATACTGTATATATAATATATTTTAAGACTGAATTCAACTAAATGTGAGTATATACGTACATACTATGGGAAAAGGATTCCTCAGCCTCAATAACAACAACAACAAAAATGAGCTGGAAGAGACCCCTTGGGCCATCTAGTCCAACTTCCTTCTACCTTCATGCAGGGAAAGCACAATCAAAGCACCCCTGACAGATGGCCACCCATACTTATTAATAATAATAATAACAAGAAGAACCACAAGATGTACAACAGAGTTGGAAGGGACCTCTACAGGGCATCTAGTCCAACCCCCTTCATTTTGCCTTCATGCAGGGATAGCACAATCAAAGCACCCCTGACAGATGGCCACCCATGCTCAATAATATTAATAATAAGAAGAACAAGTACAACAGAGTTGGAAGGGACCTCTAAAGGGCATCTAGTCCAACCCCCTTCATTCTGCCTTCATGCAGGGACACCACAATCAAAGCACCCCTGACAGCTGGCCACCCATGCTCAATAATAATAATAATAATAAGAAGAAGAACAAGAAGAAGAACAAGTACAACAGAGTGCGAAGGGACCTCTACAGCGCATCTAGTCCAACCCCCTTCATTCTGCCTTCATGCAGGGATAGCACAATCAAAGCACCCCTGACATGGCCACCCATGCTCAATAATATTAATAATAATAAGAAGAAGAACAAGTACAACAGAGTTGGAAGGGACCTCTAAAGGGCATCTAGTCCAACCCCCTTCATTCTGCCTTCATGCAGGGACACCACAATCAAAGCACCCCTGACAGCTGGCCACCCATGCTCAATAATATTAATAATAATGATAAGAAGAAGAACAAGTACAACAGAGTTGGAAGGGACCTCTAAAGGACATCTAGTCCAACCCCCTTCATTCTGCCTTCATGCAGGGATAGCACAGTCAAAGCACCCCTGACACATGGCCATCCAGCCTTAATAATACCAATAATAAAACTGAGGTTTCTTACCTCCTGGCCCAGGAAGTCAGGCAGGCAGGGGGCTGTGAGCAGAGGTCCTCCTCCACTGTGTCCGCTGCCCCCTCTGTGCCCTTCCAGGGAAAGAAAGGCGAGCTCCAAAGGCGCCCCGGATGGCGAGGCCATGCTGGGCGCCTTGGAGCTCGCCATTCTCCCTCTCCCAGGACGGAGGGGAAGAAAGGTGAGCTCCAAAGGCGCCCGGATGGCGAGGCCATTCGGGCGCCCAAACCTCGCCATTCTCCCTCTCCCAAACCGGAGGGGAAGAAAGGCAAGCTCCAAGGCGCCCCGGATGGCGAGGCCATGCGGGGAGCCTTGGAGCTCGCCCTTGAAGGAGGGGCGGGACCGACGCGAGGAGGGGGCGGTGGGAAGCCACATCAGAGGCCCTAGGGCGCAGGAGCACCCGAAGATTGAACTTTTTTTTAAAAAAATCTTTAATTTTGGGGGGTCCGGACCTGCCGTCCCCCCCATGGCTGCCGCCCTAGGCCATGGCCTAGGGCGGCCTTATGGGTAATCCGGGCCTGCTGTGTTGTGCTTCTCATAAGAGCCATGACAGGCGCTGATGATTGCTGGACAGACCATAGGCTAATCCACTCCATGATGGCCATCAAGATCACTCCCAGATGCAGATTCCAAGGAAGAAAGACAAGATGAAAGATGAACAACCAGGCCCTTTAAGAGCCCTCCGACAACTGTAAAGGATCATTTACCCATTGAACACCCTGAAAATGTTGAGAAACATTTATTTATTTATTTATTTGCTGTATTTGTATATCACCTTTCTCCGCCCACAGGCGCCTCATTGGAACAAACTGAAGACCTCCATCATCGCAGCCTGCGAAGAAACCATTGGATACCAAAATAAGAAACATCAAGACTGGTTTGATGAGAATGACAGAGATCCAACAGTTAATTGATAAGAAAAGAAAAGCCTTCCAAACATGGCAGAGACACCAACTGCACTGCTAAGAAAAAGATCACTGGTGCAAAAGCTGAGGTCCAAAGAAGGACCAGATAACTCAAGAACATCTGGTGGACAAAAAATGCAGGAGAAATCAAACACTTTGCAGATACCCATGATGCTCAGGGATTTTTCAAAGCCACAAAGGTAATCTACGGACCAAAAAATCATGGCATACAGCCTCTATACCAGGGCTTCTCAAACTTGTAAACAGAGGACCAGGTCACATTCCCTCAAACTGTTGGAGGGCTAGATTATAATTTGGAAAAAAACATAAAGAAATTCCTATGCACACTGCACATACCTTATTTGTAGTGCAGAAGAAAAATGCAATAATTAAAATGAAGAACAATTTTAACAAATATAAACTTATTAGTTTTTCAGGGGGAAGTGTGAGCATGTTTTTGGCTGATGAGACAGGACTGTTGTGTGCTTTCAAGTCGTTTCAGACTTAAGTTGACCCTGAGCGTGGGCTGAGTAAATGAACTTGGAGGGCCGTATCAGGCCCTCAGGCCTTAGTTTGAGGACCCCTGCTCTACGCTCATCTGATGGAATAAAACTTCTGAAGGACAAAAAAATCAATTGCACTACTTTGGAAAGTTGGAGCTACTTTGGAATAACAGCTCCAATGTGACCAAAGAGGTTCTCTCTCAAATCCCGCAACAACAAACCAGGGAAGAGCTTGCAGTACTGCCTAGTTTGGAGGAAGTCAGCAATTCCATCAGCCAACAAAAAATAACAAAGCCAGCTAACTTGATGGGATCCCTGCTGAAGTCTTTAAAGAGGGTGGACCTGAGCTAACACAACAACTCCACCAGCTCATTGAAAAAGTGTGGATAACTGAGAACA
>JARBWK010000009.1:78659801-78684553 GCA_030556195.1 Anolis apletophallus
ATCTTAGTAAAGCACTTCACTTCTCACTGTTGTTTGTGTGACCATTCACACTGCTAACTTCTGTGTCCCTTAGCTGAAAACCGAAATCAAATCCAGATGCAGGTATTGAAGCTATGGCCATTGGCATAAGTTTGTAAAGTACTGATTAAGTACTGCAACGAAAGCATCGTTGGGAGGAGAAAGGGATTCTTGCGATTAGGGCAAAATCCATGTAAGTCCTTATGCTTAGGTTGTTGACAAGAAACAATTGGCAAAAGCTTTACCAGCAATTTGCACATTATATATGATTGGTGAGTACAACTAAGTAGTACTATTGATTCAGTAGGGTTTACAGAAGTGTTGGTGTATCATTCAATGGGCTCACTCGACTTTCCTGGAAAAGAGGAAGACAACAACAAAGGAGAGTTATTTATATCAAGGAAGCCAAACCTTGAGTCTGCAAGACCGTAGCAGGGCTGTCTTAACAGAGTGTCTTTAAGGCCTCTCATCCTTAAGGCCACCATAGATGGAAACCAACTTGAGACATTTTATTCTAAAAGATCTGCAAGCCTCATTGGCCCCAAAACAAGCCATACTTGTAGACTGTTCCAAGTTTGCCTCAAAGAAAAAAATTGTTTAATTTTGATAAGCAGATCCTCTCCCATCCTGAATAAATGTGAGAATCCTTATTCCTAAATGTGAGAAATTACTATTGGGCAAAAATTACTTTTTTTCAGGGAAGTACTGAGCAGGAATCTTATTATTAAAGAAATATTTTGCTTGTTTATTTAGCAAGGGAGAAATTATAGCCATGTTGCTGTTTCAAATAAATGTGAGCTGCTTTGCCGGACAATTTATTAATGATTTTGTATGTAATGTAAGAATTTTTATATGCATAAGATGATACTTGTTTTTCAAAAGAAGTAAGGTTATGTCAGGTTTCTTCTGTTAAAGAAATTGCTTCTTTAACAATTTAACTTCTTTAACTTGTTTCTGAGTGCTTAAATAATTATTTCCTGTTTCGACACTGCCATTAAAATACGGTTGGCTTTTTTTTTTTTGTAAAACCAACCTTGGGTATATATTGCCATCATTAGAGGGCTATGCATGAGACTGAAAAAGAAGATCCTGTTTCAATATGTAGTGAGAAATAAACCAATCAGAAGGATAATGGCATTAATGTTGTTATCTGGACTTTGGATAGTATTGGGTCTCTTTAGTTCTTATGCTTATCATCCTGCTTCCTTGCCTGATATAGAAGATGAACACTTTATACAGGATTGTGTGGAACAACACAATAACTTTCGATCCAAGGTGAACCCCCTTGCGAGCAACATGTGACTGATGGTAAGAAGATTTTCTGTATCTTTTACAAATAGTGTCTCATTATGCCCATTTTCTCCACCGGGCTGTAGATCATTTGTGCAGAGTACTTAATGTTTGCCTCGTCTTTAGCAAGCATTGGGATTATCTTTCTTGTGCAAGAATGAATATTTCGAAAGAGATTGCAAACAGATGTGTGATGTAGTAACTGTTCATGAGCGAGAATAACAAGCAGAAATATTTCTAAAATTAAGCATACCAATCTATTTATTTAGGTCAGAAATAATTAAACATGTTTTTAATATTCCGAAACAAAGAGATACCTGGTACAATGGATACAGTAGATCTTGTATGCCTAAAAATGCTTTTGCAAACGAAGATTCAGGAAGGACTCATCCCACGCTTTCTACAAGCGCCTTGATGATTCGGAGGTTGGATGTGTCCTTTGAGCCTGTGCAATGGATTTTTCTGGTGGAGCCTGTGCACAGAACTGGCCTCACCCTTTTTCATCTGGTGGGCCTAGCAAGCTGGGACGGTGGCAGTGAGGTCCTCAGGTCGTAGGTTTAGTTCGAGTTTCCTTCTCTTAGATGGTTGACCCTATAGGATTAAACGAGCACCACCTGCCCGGGTTTGAAATCAGAGTTTTCCTTCTCCTAGGATGGTAGCCAAAAGGCTATAGAGCCCATCCTGCCCTTTGACACTCTTTGTCAGACTCTTCGATTGTGACCAGTCTGGCATGGGAGGCCCTACCGGTGGCTATTATGCCACCGCCAGCATAGCTCACAACTTCATTAGGGTACGCAAGCCTCTCCCCCACAACAAGGGGGTGCCAACGGAGTGACTTTTGGAATAATTGCACAAAAATTGCTGATAAATTAAGACAACAGCAGGATGGACTTTAACAATATAAATAAATAAATAGTGTTTATTTATATACCGTCCTATCTCCCTGGAGGGATTTTTGCTTCATCCCAATTGATAAATAAGAATGATGAGATACTAAAATACAGAAAACATTGCACAGTCCACTTAAAACATTGGGATGAAAGTACTGGTTTGTAATTAAAAATTAATGCACTTGCATGTTTTAGCAGAAGAAATGGAAAGGGCATGAAACAAAGGCAGCAAATACAGTGGCTTAAAACATGGTTTCAGGAAATGTTTCATACTGTATTTTGACTATAGCAATCTAGTAATGTAAACTGTATTTGTAACCCAAACCCTGCACAACAAACAATATCAATTTATATTTTAATTCTACAGACTTGGGACTCTGCATTGGCAAAGACAGCCAAAGCATGGGCAAAGAAGTGCTACTTTGATCATAATATCTACCTTAAAACTCCTGGCAAGGTTCACCCCACCTTCACTCCAGTAGGAGAAAATCTTTGGGCAGGCCCATTTTCTCTGTTCTCCGTGGAAAATGCCCTTCAGAAATGGTATAATGAAGCCAATGACTACGTTTGAGAGCAATTCATGTACTAAAGTTTTTGGCCATTACACTCAAGTGAGTACTTCATTTGCCATTCTGTTACCAGAAACTCCAAATTAAGTGTATCAAAGATGAGACAGTGACATATGAAGAGAAACTAGCTTTTGTGCAAGAGGATTGAAAAAGTAGGGAACCCTTTGACTGGTTTTAACATTCATCCTAAATATCAGGAATGATTATTTCCTACAAAAAAGATGTGCAGTTTTTTTAATCATATGTGTAATTGTGTATCCTTGGAGGGGAGAGAGCCAATGTGTTGTATCCCAGTTATAACTTTTCAATGTAGCACCTCATTGAAATGTTAGGAGTATCCCATGCTGAATCCACAAGCCATCCATGTTCAATCTGTAGATGTAGTGGTCTGCCTAAAGGAGATTTAACCTGCCTTTACACACCAGAGCAGCCCTTGCAGACCACTGAAAAAGGTACATTGAGTGTCACAGGACCCTGCTGAATAGTTTGGGCTTTCTTCAGGTGGGGGACACTGACAATCAGGGAGAGGCACTTTAACAGCAAAATCACTGTTATTTTCAGGAAGTGGAAAGGATAATTGGAATTTTAATCTGCACTGTTTTACTGTGTATTGTGTTGTGTATTGTTTTATGCCTAATTCTCTGTAAACCGCCCGAACCCTTAGGAGTGGCAGTGTAGAAATCAAATAAATAAATGAAGGAAGGAAGGAAGGAAGGAAGTCTACATCAGTTAGTCCCAGGGCATTTACTATCATTTGTGGGGAGGGGGGCTTTTGGGTATACGTCTTTTATCTGTTTATTGATGTTTTATTGATTTTATGCTGTAAACCGCTCTGGGCTCCAGAGAGAGCGGTCTACCAAATCGAATTTATAAATAAATAAAATAAATAAATGTTTGGGATGTGTTTGGAAATGATCTTGGTGTCCCATTGTTGGTGTGTCATGGGAGCATTATAGATTAGTTTCTAGTGTATTTTGCTTTCACTGAAAGAACTATAGTGCATTGCACAAATATCTTACATTATAAAACAGATTTCATTGTTCCAAGAAATCTTAAGGGAATTTGTGTGATGCGGGGGGTAGAAAATATATTCTCCAAGGCAAGATCTTTTCAACAGACCTTGCCAAGAAAAACTCAGAATATAGTCACCTTAGGGTGACTATAAGGTTGAAATGACTTGAAGGCACACAAAATCAACAGCCACTGACTTCATTGTTAATTGACCTTCCACTAGTCTAACTGTTGCAAGTCAGTTTGTGTCTTTTGTCAAATTGCAATATGTATTTATGGTAAACCTTTGTTTCTTATCTTAGATTGTTTGGACAACAAGCTACAAAGTTGGCTGTGCAGTTCAGTTCTGCCAGAGAGTTACTGTGCCGGGAGTTAGAGGCTTTTCAAGCATCACCAACGGAGCATATTTTGTCTGCAACTACGAACCAGCGTATTTATTTTTTAACATTTTTTTTAAAAAATGAAATGAGTAGAGATGATGAAAAAATACATTGTATTGTTCACTGGTTGTGTATTCTGAACAAGAGGAGTCACGTTCACACCTTATTGAACTGAAATGCCCAAAATCTGTGTTCTGTATCAATAAGAAATCATTCAAATAGATGAAGATGATACCACTTATTGCATATTGTTTGATCATGATCCAATTTTCTGTTAAAACTTTTTTTAAAATGACATACATCACTAGGGAACACCTTTTTCCTCTTGCCCATAAAACTATTAATTGTTCATCCTAATCTTTCAAGCACCAGCTTACATAGAGTCATGTGCATTGTTTTCAGGTGTTACTGAGATATGGATAAAGCTTTACCAAGAGCAAAATATCTTCGAATGCGAATCCTGCCCTCATTGTACCCCTAGCCAGCCTTGCTTGGTTTTAATAAAGGGATGGAACGTTGCAACTCTAAAACATGTTCCTTAATGAAATGAGCCCCTGGTTTGTCATGAGAGTTTTCAGCAGTAAGAGCCACAAAAATAGTTATAGAAAGGAGAGCAGCAGTCTGTAGATTGCATGGTCCCAATTCATGACTGTAGTACAGGCAGTTTACTGTGTTCTTGAAATGAAATTATTGTTACTGTTATTAACGTTATTTATCCCTGCCTTTCTCCTGTTGGGACTTAAACCGGTTAACAATCCCACACTAGACAAGTTTTTAAAACAAATAATAACAGTGTGGTAAAAAAGGAATTAAAATACAATAAGTACACTTAAAATGGCCTTTAAAACTCATAATCCATCCCCACCCCACCACCCCAAAGCCTGCACTTATCCTTCCCCAAATGCCTGTTGGCAGAAGAAGTTCTTGACTTGCCTGCAGAAGGCCAGAAGGTATAGGGCCATCCTGGTTTCTCTTGGGAGGGAAATGTATATAGACAGATTCCCACAAGTCACTTAAGACATATGCAGCAAGGGTGAACATGCTGTATGAAAACAGTGGAAGGAATGGGCCTGAGAAGAGGGTTAATGATATAAACTTAATTAAAACAGATAATCAGATTTGAACACATATCAGAATTGTGCCCACTGTATTTGAGATTAGTACATTAGATCAGTGTTTCTCAACCAGTGTGCCGGGGCACACTAGTGTGCCGTGAGAGATCGTCAGGTGTGCCGTGGGAAAGTGGAACCTCCAAGGGGGAGAGTCTAGTGTGTTGAAGTATAAAAACCCTAAGAAACCTACCTCGATAAAGGCACAAAATTACAACCACCCCCCTCCCCACTCGTTGTGTACTTGGTCTCTCCCTCTCCATGCATTGGGAAGGTCCGCCTCCCTTTCCCCAAGTAGAGACCTCCTCTTGCCTCCTGGGGGTTCTGTGTGGGAAGTTTGGCCCAGTTCTATCATTGGTGGGGTTCAGAATGCTCTTTGATTGTAGGGGAACTATAAATCCCAGCAACTACAACTCCCAAATGTTAAGGTCTATTTCCCCTGAAATCCATCTGCGTTCATATTTGGGCATATTTTGTATCCATGCCAAGTTTGGTCCTGATCCAACATTGTTTGAGTCCACAGTGCTCTCTGGATCTAAGTGAACTACAACTCCAAAACTCAAGGTCAATGCCCACCAAACTCTTATAGCATTTTCTCTTGGTTATGGGAGTTCTGTGTGGGAAGTTTGTATCTTTCCGCCATTCCTGCCAGGATATCTATGTTGAGTTCATCGAAACAGGCCTAGGTTTCACACTGAGTGTATAAATACATTTAAAAACATACTAACTATATGTATTACTTTGTTAGAGTGTCATTTTGTGTCATTTTGGTTGGTGGTGTGCCCCAGGATTTTGCAAATGTAAAAAGTGTGCCGCGGCTCAAAAAAGGTTGGGAAACACTGCATTAGATAACAATCCTAAACAACACTACTTGTGAAAAGCCATAGAAATAAATTTAATGTATTGTACTTTCAAACAAAAGCTATTAGAACATATTTCTCGTACTATTATTGCAATAATTTATTAGATAGAATCTTATCTGATTTGTTAGTTCACACATACAATAACTGTCTTTATTTTCACAGGGGAAATTATCCTACTAAACCCTACAAATCAGGAAGGGCATGCAGTGATTGTATGGGTGAAAAATGTGTGCAAAATCTCTGTGGTAAGTAATCATTTATCTGTGGGAAAAACATTTTGCACATATCTAGGGTTGTAAAGAATTTTTATTATTGTATTTTATTAAATCCAGTCTTCTGCAAATTCTATACTAAGTAGAAATCTCTTTAAGTTAGTAGGCTTTATTGGCAATTAGTTCTTTTTAATTGTATTATGTGCTATGTAACCTGTTGACTTAAAGCTTTTCATGCACCGTTGACCATCTTCCTAATTCCTACAAAAAACAGTCTCACGATGAAGTTGGGATAAGAAAAACCACAACTTGCTTACTTGTAACAACTGAAACAGGGTTGGCAGCCATATGTGGCTCCTGGGTCAACAATCAGACAGTCCAAATGCTCGTCCAGTGAACCACAAAGTGAAAATGCTGGATGAACCAAAAGTCTCTGCCTGGTTGGAACTAGCACTAGATAAAAGGGAACAACAGTGCAGACTCCCATCCAATGCCAGTCCAGGTTATCTGCACTGCCCTGCCTCTAGCAGAACACTTGGATGACCCCTCAATGAGAAGGAGTACAATCCCAGATGGGATAAAGGACCTATGGAAGCCACCAAAAAGGTGACCCTCACCCAGGCAAAGAGGGACACCTGCCGCCAACCCTAGAATCAGATGCCCACCAACAAGAGTCTAGTATAAAACATACAATGCCACACATTGAGTCATTCTAATGCAGGTGAGACTGGTTGATATGATGACTCTACTCCTAAGCCATCTGCTCGATATGTCGTACTACTGTTTTAATTGCTCCTGTTTTATTTTTGATTTTCTCCATCCAGCAGCATCCTCCATATAAAGAATCCCTGGCTGCATCCCCATTAACAAGATCTCTGATACTGGTTTCTGCCCACCCATGGACTGTGCCTGTAATTCAATAAAAAGAAAGCTGAACATTATTTTTCTGTCCTATAACAAGACCTGACCAAAAATAGAAAGTATAACCTGACCCAGTCTCTTGATGACACTTACTGGAACCCCTCCCCTGGGGGCCATAGTGGCCGCACCTATCTTGAAATAATGACCTCCAAAACTGCCATGAACTGAAATCTGGAGAGAGGGTCCCATCCTGGTGAATAAACAGTAGACCATGGGAGGAGTCCCTAGTGCACATGAAGTGTGCTAGAGTTCTGACTGGGCAAAGTTCATCTTGGTCCAAACCATGGATAGTAAGGATGACCCTCCGGCCATATTGGTTGGTTTTGGACAAGGCACCCACAATCTCCTTGTTCAAACCTGGATCATACTGTGCTGGGACAGTGATGTTAGCTGCCAAGCATGTTAACACAAACTGTCCAGCCTCATAACCCTTCCCAACTTGAATGATTGCTTGTTTATAACACTGACTACTTGCTGGCTATCTTACCCAAAATGAACATGTTTTTTCCTGAACAAATCCAACCATATCCATACTGCTGATAAAATGGTAAAGAACTCAACGAAAGTGATGCCGCACAGTAAATCACCCTTTTTCCAGGTATCCAGCCATCTCATGGCACAACAATGACCATGAATGTATTCCCCCCGTCCGATGCTCCCAGCCACATCCAAATGGACTTGCAATTCTGATCAACGCTCTAAGTTATCTTGCCACACTGAAACCCCATTGAACATCTCCAGAAAGCATAGCCACACCCATAGACCTTTCCACATTTCTTGCAAAACCTTGATCCAGTGATGGGGGCTCTAGGCCACAGGTGGGGCCCTGGCCAGATGAGTGCAAAATTACCTACCTGGAGATACAACTTTGCATGCAAAGTTGAGATGACCAATAAAGGACTGCAGCTCCCTCAGTGTGACTCCCTAAATACACAATGATGATATTGTGTTCTCTGTCCTTTCTTGCACTGGGGAATGCCAAATTCCCTGGCTAGGGAGTGAGAACAGGCCTCACTGTCATACTCCCAACAAAAAAGAAATCATCCAGATCATGCAAAATAAAGCTAGGACCTACAAGGGCTTTAGTAACCCATTTGAAGAAAAACAACAGGCAACATCCATCTGGGAAAAAAGAATAATTTCCCTATAAAATATATATTTGGATTTAAATGCTGAGAAGATTCAGTGTTTTCTATGAGAAATGTTCCTCTTAAAACATCTGGATTCTGTATTATATGTTTGAGTATTTTTAGTCTGCTACAGTTTCACTGACTTAAGAAGTCCTACTCCACCAAAATGGTTCACCATTTATTTACTTTTTTACCATTTTTACCATGAAGTTTTTCCCAATCAGATTTGAACAGAGATTGTTGATAGGGAGAACACTAAACTGTATTTAATACATATTTATAATATTTTCTTTTCAGAAAATCCAGAGCGTGATCAACTGAGAAGTATGTGTTATTTGTTCTTACTTGGAATGCATTCATTATTTTTCAGAATTGCTCTAATCTTTTTCTAAGACTAAGACATATTTGTATTGTAGGTTACGTCAATTGGTCCCTGGACTGGGATATAACAACGTCCTCACCAAAAGCATCTTCACATCCCTTTTCTCCATACCCTACAAAGCCTCCACAAAAACCACCACATTCCTCTCCTTCTTATCGAGCTCCATCACACTCAGCATGTGACTCATTCTGTATTGCTGTTTTAATTTCAAGAATATTGTCTCTGTTAATTACTGTTGGCACTGTGATCCTGCTATCCAGGTGGTACCCTCAGATGTCTGTGTACGAGTAATTTCTCCAAACTAGGATATAACATTCCATAGATAGATCAAGCCTTACCATGGGGCAGAATGGGGTGTCTGCCTCAACACAGCAATTTCGGGTGCCATGAAAACATTATTATTGTGTATATACTGCCAGAGGAGTGGTGAAGGACCTTTGGGTTATGTTGTTGTTGCTGTTATAGCTTTTGTCTCACATGTCAATATAATTTAGCTTGCTTTTGAATATCATGCACCTTGTTTTTGGGGTGACCTAGCCATTTCCTGCTTTACTTTAGTCAGAAACATTTACTTGGGAAAAGCCTGCCAAATAACCTTTACTACAAATTTTAAGCATTTTTAATTTCATAAAGTTAATTCTAGAACTGAGCGATAACATTTGCAATTAGCAATATCAGACCATTTGCAATTCAGAGCACCTAAGTGGAATTTCCAATAATGTAAAGATAATATAAAGATGGGCCAGGTTTCCTTTGGTCCTTAATGTTACTGCTAACAGTTTTAAAGGTGGATTTTAATTTTGCAAGATATCAAATAAAACAGTTGATCCTAACAATTATGTATATTTTTGTCAAAATATACAAATAAAATATACTGTATTTTCTGGCATATAAGATGACTCGGCATATAAGACAACACCAACTTTTCCAGTTAAAATATAGAGTTTGAGATATACACATCATATAAGACTACCCCCTCTTCCAATGCACAAAAAATAAAATAATTAAAAGCATCATATTTGATTTCAATATGGTAATTTTCCTATTACTGTACCTCCTTCTCTGTCTCTCAGATCTTGCACATGCGCACCTGCACCGCTTCACTGCAGTCTTCAAGAGCAAGATCTGAGAGGCAGAGGAGGAGGTACGGTAATAGGATACAAGGTGTGATGAGGTGGTTATTTATATGTTAATCACATGTTTGTTTATGTGTTTGGGAGGAACATTCTTTAAAAGCTGCAGAGAGTGAGCCGTGGAATGTTCGCAGCAGCAAGCTGTAACCAGAGGCTGTTGCCATGACAACAGAGGCCACTCTAGCTTTAGAATGTTCAGTTTGAATCTGACAGTTGGAGAATGTCAGTTGGCCAGCAGCTGTGACCAGAGTTAGTTGGGAATTAGCAGTTGCTGAAGCTGCAAGCTGTCTGTAGGAACTGCAGTGTGCAGTTCAGTTCTGTGTGGGGGTTTAAGGAACCCAAGTGTGGGACAAGTTAGTCCTAGGGTTGGGAGTAACCCAGTATCAAGTAGTTACTTGTGTGTAACTGTATCAGGGGAAAACCCCAGTGTTATATTGTTTAATATTGCAAGCTTGTACCTCTTTGGAGCCTATTTGAAACCACCTAAGCTTTGAGCCCATTTGTGTAAAATAAACTGTTAAACACTTTCAACACTACACCTGTGGAAGTCGTTTATTCACATAGACCCTCACATCCAGTGGTCAAGCATTGACAAATGGTGGCAGCAAGTTAATATAATTAATAATAAACAAGGAAAACATTGATAATTGGTGGCTGTCCATGCCACACAGTTTTTAAAAGTCAAGAAGTAGCTGGTGTGCGTTCAGACATCGTTACATTTGGTGGCAGCGGTGGGATTGAAGGATAGTCTGCCCTGCCACAGTACTACACGGTTCACTCAGTTTGGTGCACGAATAAACGAAGATCGACGCTAGCTTTAGGCGGCGTGAACGATACTTCGTTACACAAGGGCAGGCCAGTGCTTTTCTGGGCCCAGAGTCACTATCTCTTTTTTCCATACTCCGGGCACCCCGGACGCCTGGAGTTTGCTCTGTCCTTCACATACACCTTCCCGGTGAGGCACCCCTTCACTTCACCGCATTAAGTCCACAAATCCTGATGAATGGATTTTCTTCTACCGTACTTGTACAGTGTCGCCCTTAATGCTTTCATATAGTCGCTTCATATGGCAGGGATGGAGCCACTGCCATTTTTTAACTCTCCCCACCATATCCGGCAACCCCACCATATCCAATCGCAGCCAGATGGGGCGCTTCTGCCCTGCGCGTGCGCGCACCTTCTGCCCACGCGCGCTCTTTGCGGGAACGAGGGAGCACGAGGCAGGGCCTCCGGAGGCCTCGCCTTGCATTCCGCTCTGCCTCTCTCGTCCGGAAGCAACCATGCAGCCTCCGCTACTGGCGAGAGAGAGGCAGGGCGGAGCGCAAGGCGGGGCCTCCGGAGACCCCGCCTCACACTCCCTTGTTCCCGCAATGCCCCGCAGAAGGCGCTCCCTCATTCCCACAATGCCCTGCGGAAGGCACTCCCTCATTCCCGCAATGCCTCGCGGAAGGAGCGCCGTGCTGGAGGAGCGGCGGGCAGAAAGTGCGCGCGGGCGGAAAGTGTGCCATGCGGAAGGTGCATGTGCGCGGAAGATGCACTGCGAGGAAGGTAGATCTTTTTGACTTGGTTGTTTTAAAAGTAGCTCGAATGCTGAAAAAGTGTGGGCACCCCTGATCTAGATAGTTACATGCTGGAGATGTTAGTTAGTTCAGTTAAGCTGAAGATGTTAAGGGCTAATCAAGACCTGAAAAAAGCACTTTTACAACATAATTGAAATACCAAGACCCAATTATAAATCTCATGTCCCAGTTTTGAACAAACTTAAATTTGTTTTCAAGGGCAGTCTCATACAGAACACATTGCAACAGTTTACACAAAGACTACCAAAACTTTGAAAACTCCCAACTATCTCCTTGCATATATAGATGCAATTGGTATGCCAAATGAAGCTGATAAAAGACACTGCAAAGCACAGATTCCTCCTGGACCTCTAATGACATAATTCTCCAAATCTCCAAATAGCCAGCAGTTACATGGAGTGAAAGAGATCTGTTTTCCTGTCAGTCAGGGTGCAGCAGAGTAATGTTTACAGCCTCCTCCTGCCGGTGAACTGGAGTACGAGAAACATACATCAGAAACAGCCCGCCTATTGCAATTCCTCATTGGACTACAGATAATTAATGGGAGAAACTGACAACATTGTTGTGCAGTGCCCCAATCACGACCAGAACAGATCTCTATCACTTGATATGGCCACTGGTTTTTAAGGCTTGCAATTGTGGTGATAGTGCCAAGACCGCTGTTGAATAAACCATAACTGGATCCCTCTCAATTCGTCAACTATCGGGCAGTTTCCAATTTCCCCTTTTGGGGCAAAGTCCTGGAACGTGTGGTGGCCTCGCAACTCCAGGTATTCTTATAAAACACTGATTATCTGCATCTGGTACAGTCTGGCTTTAGGCCGGGACATGGAATCAAAACAGCCTTGGTTACCTTAGTGGATGATCTGCGCCGAGAAATAGACAGAGGGAGTGTGTCCCTGTTGGTTCTGCTGGACCCCTCATCAGCCTTCAATACCGTTAACCAGGGTATCCTTCTGGGATGCCTCACAAGAATGGGTTTTGGAGGTACTGTTTTGCAGTGGCTCCAGTCCTTCCTAGAGAGCAGTTCCCAAAAGGTGTTGCTGGGTGACACCTGCTCAACGTAATATAGGTGGGGATTGACTAGTAACAATTCTCCAGAGATGGAGCAAACAATATGAAGTAGATAATGCAGTTGTATTAAACAATATCATTCGCAAAATGCATACATACAACAAACATATCACGGTACAATCGAATAGTTGTGATACATGTGGAGGGGAACTTTTGCCCAGCGTGTACTCACACTTAAGAGTCCTCAAAAGGAATACCTCCGCAAATAATAACACAGCCCAAAAGGCCAGTCTCTTTCCCGCAACTGGGGGACAATGTCCAAATCAAAGAGTGCCAAGGGGAGGGCGGAAAGATGCGAAGGGAAGATCTGTGCAAAGGGGGTTCCAGGGTCGACGATAAGGGGTATCCCAGCGCCGTATCGTTTCGCCGTGAGCGGCTTCTTCCGGACCCACGACTCAGATGCAACATAGGGTCACGGCTAAAGGATTTGAAAACCATGATACAATATCATAACAATAAGTACATGGCCCCATAGCAAACCCACCGGGAAAATTGACAATACATACCAGTGTATAACAGCATAATGTATATAAGAGGCTAGATGCCAATGGTCAGATCAAGGACAAATACAGGAGTAAGAATAAACATTATATAGGTGTTCGGGTGGTAACATTCACAGAGAATCAATCATAGGAAACAGCTGACACAATTAGATCAACAATTCATTTAAAGTGAGCTTATCATTTAACCGATGGGGGGACTCACATTTTAAGCGGATTATCCAATCCCTTTCAAGCTGTAGTAACCGCTTTTTAACATCAATATGTAGTTTAGGGGAAATCCAGTCTACAACAGTAACGGTGAAGGCTTCATGGTGATGTCGCAATGTATTGAAGTGAGAATACAAAATAGAAGTATTGTTGTGATTCTTAAACCTAGGTTTATGTTCAGTAATTCTCACGCGGAGCTCTCTAGCTGTCTCCCCAATGTACAGGTGGCCACAATCCTTACAGGTAATACAGTAGATTACATTTTTTACTCCGCAGGAGGAACTCACCCGTATCTTATATTTTTTGTTGTTATATGGGCTCCAAATGTATTCTTGAGAATTAACATGCTTACAAATGGAGCAATGATAGCAAAGATTGGTGATACATCGAGCTAAAGGGGTGGTGTCCGCTGTGGGTTGAATGCGATGATCAGATTTGATTAGTAGATTCTTTAAATTCGCGGTACGCTTGTAGGCCACCATGGGGGGTAACTGGAGCCCGGGTATGTTTTGGATCAATGGCCAGAATTTGGTTACAACGGACCTGATTTTGTTAGCATGGGGAGTGAACGTCAAGGGCCAAATTAGGCGTTCCACATTGGGACGGTTTTTTTTTTAAACAAATAATTGCGCGCGAGGTACTTTAGACACCCTTTTTAAAGCATTCTCTAGGACTCTAGTGGGGTAACCCCGTTCTCTAAGATTGTCTATATGTCTATTAGATGATTCCTCAAAATTAAAATTACATGATGAGTTTCTTTTCAATCTTAACAGTTGTGCGAAAGGAAGATTGTTCCTAAGGGCCGGGGTGTGGTAAGATCCATAGTGTAGCAGAGCGTTTCTACTCGTAGGCTTAACATAATTCTGAACCTTGCCTGCTGATTTAAAGACACACACATCCAAAAAATTAATTTGCGTGTTATCATGTTCAAATGTAAACTGAATATTGGGGTGCCAGGAATTGAAATATGAGCAAATCTCCTCCAAATGTGGCTAACCGGAACAGTACTCAGGGAGCATAAAACTCCACTGGCTGCCAGTTTGCTATCAGGCACAATTCAAAGTGCTGGCTTTTGCCTATAAAGCTCTGAACGGTCCCGGTCCAGCTTACCTGTCTGAACGTATCTCTCCCTACGAACCATCTAGGAATTTAAGATCATCTGGGGAGGCCCTGCTCTCAATCCTGCCTTTTTCGCAGGCGTGTCTGGTGGGGACAAGAGACAGGGCCTTCTCAGTAGTGGCCCCTTGGCTGTGGCCCCCACCCTCCTGACATTCCAAAATTTTTTAAAAACCTGGCTCTTTGAAGAAGCCTTTGGAAATGCAGTGCAATAGACAAACACAGGATTATGTAAGTTTGAAACAAGGAGCGGCCTAGAAGTTGCTACTGGAAAATGAGATTAGCAGGAAGACATTGATTACTATATGTTTTTAATTATTGTTATATTGTTTTATAATGTTGTTTTAAATGTTTAACTGTATATTGTGGATTGTTGTGGCATCAAATGGTTACCAATCTATAAACCGTCTTGAGTCACCTTCAGGCTTGAGAAGTGCGGGATTAAAATATTGTACGTACATACATACATTAAATAAATAAGATTGTGATTATGAAACATGGCTGAATCCACGATAATAAGTTATTAATATCAAACTGTAATGTAGAATCCCAACTCTGATGTTTTAAGAGATTTGCAGTGCCTACTAAAACAGGTTAAATACCGAAATGGAAAAATTACTTACCAGCTGTACCTACATTTCATTATTTATTTATTTATTTATTACTATATTTATAGCCTACCTTTCTCGTCCCCGAAGGGAACACAAGGTGGCTTACATATAGGCAACAATTCAATGCCTTAACAACAATATACAATTAAAATAATTCAAATTAAAATAAATATTAAAATTGAAATCCATTAAGACATTTTAAAAACATTACAATCACTATAAAAGCATGCTATCCGCAATCATAGTCCAGGTCATTCCAGTAGTCATTGTACATTCAAACTATATCTTATATAGAACTATAACCTACTTGGGTGTTAACACACCAACTTAGTGTCTCCAGAAGCAGGTCATGGTCCTTGGTACTGAATATTCCAAGAAAGTGCAGGAGAATCAAAAGGGTTACACTTCACATGTTCCCTGACAAAGGAAATGTCAGTTCCAAATAAGACCTAATGCCCAATCAAAATAGATAAGAAAATCAATTTTCCCCAACTTGTTTAGAATTAGTAATTTCTTTACTCTTGAAAACAGAAAATATAAATAATATCTCGTTGTTGTATGCGAGCCTGTGTGCTGTATGTGAACTTACCAAGTAAATGAGACTTGAAAGCATGAACCACTGAAATGTATGAAATTTATTTGGAGAAAATGTGTTGGAATATAGGACATTACATATTTTTTAAAAAAATAATAAAGAGACTGATTTCAGAATACTACAGTATTCAGTGCTGATTTGACCCAGTAACTCTACTGTTCCCTCTCTGTAGTTAAGCTATGAGCATATCCAAGACATGAAATGTTAGATATATAAGGAAGTGTAAGAAAAGGAGCAATTCAAATGCAAATGACTCATCAGCCTCCGCCTTCAGCTAAAGCTGCTGTAACTGATTCATTTCCTGTTATCTGCAGTAATATACCAAAGAAAGTAAAGTAAGATAAAAGACAACATGGACTTTCCAAGCCAAACATCACAAAAAGCACCATTATAGCTGCAATATTTTGGCATCTGGGCAGTCAAGAGAGGGACTTCAGAATGACAGCAGTCAGTGTGTTGTTTGGTGTTTTGGTGTTCCTGAATCTCTCCATTTGTGGCTATTTTTATGACCAAAATAATTTGCCAGATATTGGAAATGCACAATTTATTGAAGAATATGTCAGAGTGCACAATCGTTTCCGATCCAGTGTGACTCCACCAGCAAGCAATATGAAACGAATGGTAAGATGATCTTTATCTATAGATACTGAAAATACAAAATTGCTTTTGTTTATGCTATTGCAGGTTTATAACAGCGTAGAAATATTTCTGCAGATTTCACATCATTACTGGATTACGTAAACATAGCTTTGTGCATAAAGCCCTATTTGTATCATATTTCTTAGGGCAGAATGATCAAAGAATAACTTGTTTTTAGTAGTCATTCTTTCCAAGGAATATTTGCATATTTGATTAAATAGTGTGACGCCCAACTCCACTACTCTTTTCCACCGGAATCCTCGGAGGCTGGACCAGTGCCTGGCTGCTATGTCGACCTGGATGAGGGCAAACAAGCTGGTGATCAATCCCGACAAGACAGAGGTCCTCCAGGTCAGTCGTACGCCTGACCAGAGTATTAGGTGGCAACCTATGCTTGATGGGGTTGCACTCCCCTTGAAGGCACAGGTCCACAGCTTGGGGGTCCTCCTGGACTCAGCACTGATGCTGAGTCCAGGTGTCAGCGGTGGCTGGAAGAGACTTTACACAATTAAAATTTGTGCGCCAGCTGCGACCATACCCTGTGAAGCCTGACTTGACCACGGTCGTCCACGCCTTAGTTACCTCTAGATTGGACTATTGCAATGCACTCTATGTGGGGCTTTCCTTGAAGACTGCTCGGAAACTCCAATTGGTCCAACACTTGGCAGCCAGACTTCTTACTGGGGTGAATTACAGGGAGCGATCAACCCCCCTGTTCAAGAGCTCCATTGGCTGCCGTTCATCTTCCAGTCCCAATCCAAGGTATAGGTTATTACCTATAAAGCCCTAAACAGTTTGGGACCCTCCTACCTTCGTGACTGCCTCTCCTACCACAAACCTGCACAATCTCTTCAATCTTCCAGAAAGACCTTTCTTTCATCCCTTCCTCTATCTCAGGCTCGACTTGTGGGTATGAAGGAGAGGCCTTCTCCACTGTGCCCCCCCCCCCTTTGGAACTCGCTACCTGAGGAGATTAAACAAGCCCCTACCCTAGCTTGCATAACTTGTGCATACATGCCATGTCTTTCCAGATAGCTTCTTGGAAAGTAGTCCCAAAATCTCTCTCTGCTACACAGTAGTACAGTACAGAGATGAACCTCTCCAAGACCTGGTTGCCCAACCTTGCCTTCATTTTTCCATCTTGCATGTATCAATCTCCTAACGCAACAGTATAAATGAAAATTAGTGGGCAGCTAGCAGAAGTGCCTTTTGCCACATCAACTACAACTCCAGGCAGTACTGTCTCTCCTATACATCAGAGTGAAGTTACCAGCAGTTGATTTTTAGTGTCACAAAAGGACAAAAATGTAGTTGTTTAATTTGTAATTACTATATTTTCACTGCCAAATGAGGGAAGTGGCACTTGTGTGGGACATTTCTGTCTTGTGTTTTAGTATAACTTGTCTAACTTTTGACTTGGCTAGGTAAGGGTGCCATTTGCGTCTTGGTTTCAGGCAGTCTATTGACAGGGGTCTCTCCCAACCGCAAAGTCACTCCTCTTCAAACTTACAAGAAGATCATTGGGATGAAAAGGACAAGGCAAAATATGTGCTTGTTACAACTTGGTTGCACGTAAACATATTATGTAGGACCATCTGCCTATGCAGACTGTCAACTGATGCTGTAGCCTTTTAATACTGTTTCTAACTTTTTGAAGCATAGTTGGATATATATAAGAGATTTATCCTAGAATATCACATAAAATAATCTTAACCTATTGTTATTCTTTTGTAGAGCTGGGACCATGATATAGCAAAGACTGCAAAAGGTTGGTCAAAAATGTGCCAATTTGAACATAACCCTGACCTCAAAATATTGGGGAAGGTTCACCCCAACTTTACTGTAGTCGGAGAAAACATTTGGACAGGTTCCCTTTGGCTTTTTAATGTGACTGCAGCCCTCACTAACTGGTACAATGAAGTCAAGTATTATGACTATAATACTCAACGCTGCAGTTCTGTATGTGGACATTACACCCAGGTAAGCTACTGCTAATGTCTCAAGAGGCAAGATAATGCAGTTTTAAACAAGTGCTTTGAAACAAAGAGATGGCTGCAAATCTTGACTCTATAACTGGGAGGTCAGTCTGCCCAAGGCAATATATTTCAGACCTGCTCTTTCATCTTCAGGATGAGAATGCTAATCATAACCTTTTTGGCCCTCCAAGAAAGCTGGATGAATTAGTTTTGCATAGTAATCATTCTATCGCAGCCAAGCTGCTTTAAATGTCTTTTGCATTAATATGTCCTGACTTTCTATCAGCTTGGGGGATGTTGGATTGCCTTCCTGTTTGAGCAAGGAACCTCACAGAATTGATGTCCACACTGTTGCCTTCAAGAAACAATAGCCATCTACTAATTGGTCTTGGGCCTATCTCCACCCAGGCACTATCTTGGTTTCCCCACAACAAAGTCCATACTTAAAGTTTGAAGGTTCTTCTTGAAGTTGCTGATCGTGAATGATTCCAAAGATGAAGGACAGATGAAAGTTTCCCTTGCTCACTTTCTCTGGTAGAGGGGCTTCTGGCACGCTCAATGCTCAAGATGGTCAGGCCAGAGGTAGAGAGAGCAACTCTTTCCTATTAAGGCCTGGCACCTCGCTGAAGGTACTGGAAATTCCACAGACTGTCACTGACCAGAGGTAGACCAGTACAGCTGGGTGAGTTCCCAGAATAGTTAATTATTGGCTTGAAATGGCTTGTCCAAGCCCAAATCTTGCTGGGACCAACTACATCTAGCTTCCAAGATTCCCTGGTGGTAATAACCCTAAACTAAAGATGGCTCTTTTCCTGAGCAAAAAGGAAATAAGGACAAACTTATTGATCCAAACCAGGAGGGGTTTCCTACAGCTTCACCTGCATAAAACTAACAGAAAACTGACTTTCTCAAACTGTGCCATATTTTGCAAGTTATCTAGGAAGCTTTATGGTTCCCCTATTTCAGCTTCACATATTAATCACCCAAGGTATTTGTGTGCTCAGATTTCAGAATAATCTATTATAGCTTCATGAGCAGAGAGTTATAAAGTATTAGTGGAAGTGGAATATGTCTGGGAGAGACACGGACACAATGTGAACAGCATGCTCAAGCTACATGGTACATTTCTAGTACTTATTGACTCTATCTACTTGCAAGCAGATTCTTTGTCTCTTAATTCATTTCTAGCAAACATTAAGATTGCACATTTGTCTTTAAACCAATTCACAGGCTTTGTTTCATGTTTATTAATTATATATAAACAGTATAGCAGGCATGCTTAATATAGAAGTTCAAGCTACGTCTGGGCAAGCATTGAATCATCAAGACATATTCCAATTTCATTTCAGATGGTCTGGGCAACAAGCTACAAAATTGGTTGTGCCGTTCACTTCTGTCCAAGAGTAAAAGGTTTCAGTCATCCTAATGCTGCACATTTAATTTGTAACTATGGACCTGGGTAAGTTTGGGGTATAAGAATTTCTCTCAGGAAGAGATAAATTCAGAATCTAGAATCTGGTTACAGCCATTCCTTGTTGGAAGTGGAGAAAAGTGTAAAAGTGTAACTTGAAGAATATAGTAACTTTCATCCTTTGAGCATTTAGAAAGAGAGAATAGAGTCATGGTGTGTAGCAAGTCATTGATGACTCTGTCATTAGTTTCAGCCCAAATAGCTAATTGCCAGGGACTTGGGGGTACTGCATCCAGTACCTGGTAAGTAACTCCTTGTGAAAGTGAAGGGTCCTCATACACTCAGCTCTGTCCATAGTCCTGAAAATGCAGCAAGCAATTACAGGCAGTCCTTGAGTTATAAGTACCTGACTTACAAACAATTCATAGTTAAGAATGGGTTGCGGGGGTGGGGTGGGGGTGGTTTGACACAATAGTGAGATAAATATACCCCAAGGAAGGGAAATTAACTACAGAAAGGGTTATGGAAGAAAAGGTGTCTCTACTGAAGCTTTATCACCAAACCTTCTTTCCACAACAAGCTAAATTTTTCAAAATTCCATTATCGCAGGGATGGAAAGTGAGTTGGATTTTTCTGAACGAGGCCACAGACAGCAAAACAGACACCACAAGGTGTTAACCCTTCCCTATGCTATCCAAAACTAGAGAGAGAGGGGGGGGGGCAGTTATACTTTAACATGTACCTGTTAAACTTACAAACCCATTCAATTAAAGGACACACCCTATTTGTAACTTGGGGGCTGCCTGTGTGTGTGTGTACACACACACACACACACACACACACTTTTATACAGATTTTATCATTTTGTGATGTTATTTATTTATTTATTTATTTATTATTGAGGCTTCTATGCCGCCGACTCCCGGGGGCTCATGGGCGGCTCACAAGAGCCAGGGCATAAAAACAAAGATTAAAAACATAAAACAATTGAACAATTAGAGCAATAGCAGAACAGGCAATAAAACAAATGGAGCAGCAACAGGAGCCACAACACAGTACCCAGAGCACGCGGGCCTACTCTCCGAAGGCCTGCCTATACAGATGGGTTTGCAGGCCCACCTGAATGGGAGTAAATCCCTCAGGGCTCTGGTTTCGGCCGGGAGGCGTTCCACAGCGTGGGGGGCTATGACGGAGAACCCTCCGGCGGGTAGATGTCAGGTGTGCCGACTTTGCTGATGGTATTTCCAGGAAGTTGGCATCCTCAGACCGTAGTGATCTCGATGGGCAATAGGGAGTGAGGCGGTCCCTCAGATACGCTGGCCCCAGGCCGTACAGAGCCTTGAAGGTAAGAACCAACACTTTGAAGGCGATCCGGTGCTCAATAGGCAGCCAGTGCAGATCCTGCAAGACGGGTGTTATACGGCAACCTGCTGGCGTGCCAGACAGGAGCCGGGCGGCAGTGTTCTGCACCAGCTTGAGCTTCCGGATCGTTGACAGAGGAAGGCCAACGTAGAGCGCGTTACAGTAATCTAGCCTTGAGATGACCGTGGCTTGGATCACCGTGGCCAGGTCGTTCCAGGAGAGGTAGGGGGCCAGCCTCCTTGCCTGGCGGAGGTGGAAAAAAAGCAGCCTTGCTGACCGTAGAGACCTGGGCCTCCATGGTCAGCTGGGAGTCCAGGTGGACCCCAGGCTCTTCACAGACGGCGCTGGGCACAGCGCCGCACCGTCCAGGGTCGGAAGCCGGGCACCCACCCCGCCCAGGCGACCCAGCCACAAGATCTCCGTCTTCGCCGGATTCACCCTCAACCTACTGGCTCGCAGCCATCCAGTAACAGCTTCGAGGCAGTGCTGGAAATTATCGGGGACGGGCTCCGGCCTGCCCTCCATCCTCAGAATGAGCTGGGTGTCGTCAGCGTACTGGTGTCAAACCAGCCCATAACTCCGCACCAGCTGTGCAAGCGGCTGCATGTAGATGTTAAATAACAGAGGGGAGAGGATGGCCCCCTGAGGGACCCCACACACTCATGGGGAGCCCTCGGAGACCACCTCGCCCCTCCTCACATGCTGAGACCGCTGGCGGAGGAAGGAGGTCAGCCATTTAAGGGCAGTCCCCTCACTCCAGCCATGGCCAGGCGGTGGATCAATAGATTGTGGTCGGCCGTGTCAAACGCTGCCGTGAGGTCCAATAACACGAGCAGCGCAGACCCGCCTTGGTCGAGCTGGCAGCGGAGTTGGTCTGTGATGGAGACCAGGACCGTCTCCGTCCCGTGCCCGAACGGAAGCCGGACTGGAAGGGGTCTAGCCACGTTGCATCATCTAAGAAGGACTGCAATTGCTCCATTACTGCCCTCTCAACTACCTTGCCCAGGTACGAAAGATTCGACACTGGGCGGTAGTTGGAGGAACCGCAGGTCCAATGATGGTTTCTTCAGTAATGGAGCTACCACCGCCTCTTTCAAGCACTCTGGAAAGACTCCTTGCTCAAGGGAGCTGTTTATGATATTCAACAGAGGCCCGTAACCCCTCCAGGCAAGATCTAACAAGCCAGGAGGGGCACGGGTCGAGGGAGCAGGTGGTGGGACGGGCTGCAGCCACTATCTTATCAACAGCGTCTGCGTTCAGTGGCGAAACCGGTCGGGTGGGCCGGCGGAGGGCCACGGAGTCTCGAGCTCTCTTACTGTATCAACTGTGGCCGGAAGGTCAGGCGGAGGCTCAGTATCTTGACTGTGAAGAAACTCTGAAAAGCACCAGCAGTGAGGGCCTGATCACTCTGTTTTGGGATGGTAGGGACCGTCGTGAAAGACCGAATTACCTTAAACACTGGGGCCGGGCGTGAGTTAGCAGACGCTATCAGGGCGGAAAAGTACACATTTTTGGCCGCCTTGACAGCATGCTCATAAGACTCTTTAATTAGCTTATAAGCTGATACTGAGGCTCCGTCACGGAGTTTCCTCCACTCGGCGCTCTAGCCGTCTCCTCTCCCGCTTCATGGCCCTCAGATCCCCTGTATACCAGGGGGACTGATGATTGTGGGGTCGGAGAGGACACCTAGGGGCAATCTCGTCGAGAGCTCTAGCTAACGAGGTGTTCCAGGCCTGGACTAGCTCATCGACTGACGCTGATAGACTCCAGATCCTCAGAGCATTCAGGAACCTTTCGGGTTCCATAAGTCTCTTTGGGCAACGAAAATCTGTTCGCGCCCGCCCTTGCATGGGGGGCGGTTGCTCAACCGGATCCTTAGAGCACAGTGGTCCGACCATGGAACCTCTATTACGGAGGCTAGGTCCACTTGAACCCCCGCGCTGAACACCAAGTCGAGAGTGTGCCCGGCCGAGTGTGTGGGTCCCGAGCTACAAAGGGAGAGGCCTTTATGTGGTCGATTGATCACATGTTTTAGCAGTTTATTTTAATGGTTTGTTTTTAACTGTTTGTTGACTTCTGTTTTATTTTTATGTTTAGAACATGGCATTGAATGTTTGCCATTCTTGTTTTTGTAAGCCACCTCGAGTTCCTTTGGAAAAGAGGACAGGTTAAAAATAAAGTTGTTGTTGTTGTTGTTACTAGCCATTTAGAAATTGTCCAGTAGATTGCAATGAAAATCTGAAGTCATGACCCATTGTAAAATGTAGATAATTGCCAATGGCTAAGAACATCAGTAAATGATATAAGACTGAAATGACAAGTCTTTGATTTGATGTAGTATCCTGTATTTTTATTTTTTGAAACTTTTACCAGAAATTATGTTTTAAAGGTTTTAAGCATGATTTTTCAAAATAATGCTGTTTTTAACTTTTGCGATATGGCTTTACTTTAATCTTAAATTTATTGCAACCCATCCTAGGAAAAAGATGAAATATACATTCAATAACTAAATAAATCAATTTTAAAATGTTCAGAAGAGTCCTTTTGTGTTTTTGTCTTCTCAATTTATTTATTCTCTTTCTTGCGTACATTTTTATTAGTTTCAGTTAGAATTGTTTGATTAAAACTGCAGCAAGAACCTGCAATTCACCTTCTTCTCATTTCTTTTCTACACAGTGGGAATTATCCAATGAAACCATACAAAACAGGAGCAGTGTGCAGTGAATGTCAGGGAGAACCATGTGTAGACAGACTGTGGTAAGTAAAGAGGAAGTGGTCTGATTGCACCAGTTAACAGGAAATACAACTATGAATTGACAGTTTTTACAAGACAGTGGTTAGTTGTAAGTGTAAACTGTTTAAATATTGCAGTTTTGATGTATACTCATAATATACCCATACCATAGATTCATCTGTTATTACTCAAGCTAGGATATCTTCAGTTAAAAAGACAGTCACTAGTACTGGATACTCTAGAAGTAGTTGCTAATATTCATGGAATAGTTAATATCATAATACTATATTATAGATTCAGTCTCCTTACCTGGAAAACTGTAATCTAAGCCTTGGTGCTACCAATTGCCCAATTCCAACTTTGGGGAAAGGGGGTTAGTCACACCTCCAATTCCTGCTTAGTTTTTCCTTAAAGAGCCTGGCAGGGAAAAAGAGGAACAGTTCTGCTTAGACAAGACCCTGCAAAAAAGCACTGAAACATCCATGCTCATCTTCAGCCCAGCCAATGAAGACAAATAGCATGGTGGTGCTATGCAAATGCACTGCTACCTGTATTTAGTTCAGAGAGAATGGAAAAAGCTCAAGGAGGGATATTGTGGGAGGATTCCTTCCTGGCCACTTTGCTAAAAGGCAGAAAGTGTGCTGACAGCTAAGTGAATGTGTTGTTGAGGAAAAACTCAGATGACACTGATTGTGTGACTAGTCCACTTTCCCCCCTCTAATTCCTGATTCACTGCAGACCTTCAAAATCTCAAATAAACTTCTGGTCCCGCATTTTGGATAAGAAATATTCAACATTGAATTGATTAAACATCAAATAATATTCAATAGTATGGATTTTCTAGGAGGCACTGTAACTGTATCCCATATCATGGCCAGGTAATACAAGACAGTATTCTAAACGCATGTTTTTCATTAGAAACAGGACATTCATTGATAGTGATTGGATCACATCAATAGTGTTCTACTAACCAAGCTGAAGAACCAGGAGAGATTTCTCCACTGCTGTAATGAGCTGGTCTTTCTACTAGGCAGAA